>CAUYQV010124536.1:0-12951 GCA_963574575.1 Galagoides demidoff
TAGCTGGGACCACAGGCGCCCGCCACAGCGCCCAGCCATTTTTTGGTTGCAGCCATCATTGTTGTTTGGCGGGCCTGGGCTGGGGATTCAAACCCAACACCTTAGGTGTACGTGGCTGGCGCCTTAGCCGATTGAGCCACAAGCGCCGAGCCAAGAGAGAGCTGATGATTTTAAGGGCTTTTGCACTGTGCTAAGACTAGCACAACACTTCTACTTGCTTGTGGGGACCCAGGCCCCACTCTATGCCCTTAACCTGAACCACCTTACTTGCTTTTCACATATATAGAAAATAATGCTCAGAGAGCCTGCATCACTTGCCTGAGGTCACACAGCTAAGTGGTGAATGTAGAACTGAAACCAGGCAAATGGACTTTGGAACCCCAGCTCTTAGCCACTCCACCACGCTGCAGACAAAGCCTTCCTTCTAACCCCTCTCCAGCCTCCTGCAAGATCCCACATGCTGCCAGACTCGCAACCTAACAGGGCAGCAGAGCCAGCACTTCCGCACTTCTTTATGAGATGGAAAAGCAGGCACACACTGCAGCTCCAATTTTATTTATTTATTCATTTATTTTTTTGAGACAGAGCCTCAAGCTATCCCCCTGGGTAGAGTGCCATGGCATCACAGCTCATAGCAACCTCCAACTCCTAGGCTCAAGAGAGTCTCCTGCCTCCACCTCCCAAGTAGCTGGGACCACAGGCGCCCGCCACAACGCCCCACCATTTTTTGGTTGCAGCCATCATTGTTGTTTGGCGGGCCCGGGCTGGGGATTCAAACCCGCCACCTTAGGTGTACGTGGCTGGCGCCTTAGCCGATTGAGCCACAGGCGCTGAGCCATGCAGCTCCAATTTTAAAACATACGTATCTGACTATGTCATTCCCTTGCTCAAAAGCTTTGCATGACTGACTGCCCCATGCCCTTAGGATCAAGTCCAAGGTCCAGCGCCTGCCTCCCACCTTGGTCTTTGCATTTCTTTTTTTTTTTTTTTGAGACAGAGTCTTTTTGTCACCCTTGGTAGAGTGCCATGGTGTCACAGCTCACCGCAACCTTAAACTCTTGTGCTTAAGAGATTCTCTTGCCTCAGCCTCCCAGGTAGCCAGGACTACAGGCACCCACCACAACATTTGGCTATTTTTTTTGTTTGTTATTATTGTCATTGTTGTTTAGCTGGCCCAGGTCGGGTTCAAACCCGCCAGCCTTGGTGTATGTGGCCAGCACCATAACCACTGTCCTACAGGCACCTAGCCATGCATTTCTGATTGAATATGCCAAATTCTGTGGGCTCGCCAGGCCTTCCCAAAGAGGCTCCCCACCCACAACAGCCTTTTCCTCTCCTGAGGCCTCTGACTCCTTAAACCACAGCTGACATGCAGTTTTCTCAAGCTAGGCTTCCCTCAACACCCTGAACTTTACATCAGAGCATTTACCACGAATGCTAATTGCAGTTAAGTTCTAACTGGCTGAATGTCTGTCTTGCCATCTTCCACTCTAGGTTCTAAGATACATGGAGGGAGAGACCATGTCTATCTACTCAGCGCCTAACCCTGAGCTTAGCACTGAGCCTAGCATATAGCTAGGGCTCAATACTTGCTGAATGAATGATCAAATGAGTCTAAGAATATCCAGGGCACAAATGAACTAAAGTGTAATTAGGAGAGCTGGGCGCGTGCACTGCTTACTTCCCTCCCTGTCCATCTTCAGGTCCATCTTCAATAGCACCTGGACCCACAAGGACAATCCACATATACCCCGTGAGCCCAGGCTGCAAAGGGAAAGGACACAGCTGAAGAAACCCCCAGAAGTCCTGCAGGCCAGCCCCATCCCCTGGGTGTCCTGCCTACCGAACGTCCTTGTCGATCTGCAGCAGCACCTCATTGTCCTTGAAGTATGTGTTCCACCGACTGTCGGGGCTGGGGTTGAGTGGCTGTGGAGGGAGAAGAAACAGCTCTGTCCGTAGCACAACTAGGGCCCAGGGGGCTTGAGTAGTGGCCTTACCCCAACTATCCCACCACATGCCCCCAGCGGCCCTGAGACAGTCTGCAAGCTACGCAGAGGAGATAGCCCTGCCTTCTCATACCCTACTAAATCCTATTCTAACTCCACAGCCAGCAGGGAAGCTAGAAGTCTCCTCTGAGTCTATCCTACTGGGCAAGGTCTCTGTTCTTTCTGTTCCTTGCCTTAGCTCGAGAACTATGTATAACAGGTGCTAACTAAGTGCTTATTGAATGAATGAATGTTACATCATTAGGTTTCTTTTCTTTTTCTTTTTTTTTTTTTTGAGACAGAGTCCTGGGTAGAGTGCCATGGCATCATAGCTCACAGCAACCTCAGTCTCTTGGGCTCAAGGGATCCTCTTGCCTCACCTTCCCCAGTAGTTGGGACTACAGGTGCTCGCCACTAAGCCTGGCTAGTTTTTTCTATTTTATTTATTTATTTTTTAGAGACAGAGTCTTACTTTGTCGCCCTCAGTAGAGGGTCGTAGTGTCACAGCTCACAGTAACCTCCAGCTCTTGGGTTAAGGTGATTCTCTTGCCTCAGTCTCCTGAGTAGCTGGGACTACAAGCGCCCACAATGCCCAGCTATTTTTTGTTGCAGTTTGGCCGGGGCCTGGTTTGAATCTGCCACCCTCGGTATATGGGACAGGCAACCTACTCACTGAGCCACAGGTGCTGCCCATCTTTTCTATTTTTAGTAGAGATGGGGCCTCACTCTCGCTGAGGCTAGTCTTGAACTCCTGAGCTCAACTGATCCTCCCACCTCAGCCTCCCAGAGTTGCTAGGATTACATGTGTGAGCTACCATGCCTGGCTATCATTAGGTTTCTCTGACTCTCATTCATCAATGCTCTGAGTCTTCAATGTCTATCCCTGGAGGACAGGCCCAGGGCCAATCCATTTCACTTCCTGCGGTGTGAAGCACACGGGAGGGGCTCAGTGTATGAGGACAGAACAGGTTTCCTCAAGGCCACAGAAAGGCAGTTTGTCACCCCTCCTGCCTTGCTCTTTCTTCAGCTATCATCACAGGACCTGTCTCAAGGAACAGGGTTGAGGTTAAAAGGAGACCCTGCCCTTAAAGCATCAGAGCAGGGCACTCCTGGGCATCTGCCATCATTTACTGTACTGACTGGGCCTGAGGAGAAATGTGGCGAGACAACTGCCTTCAGGAGCTGAGCAAACAAACTCAGAAAGGAGGGACTGGAAGGTCGACAGCGACCAGACTGCACCTCTCCTCTGGGGTGAGGGGACCTGGCCCAAAAGGCGTTGCCCCTCCCCATTCTGTATCTTCAGTTTCCACTGCCGGCCCTTACTCACATGATCCTCAAAGGTCACATCCTCCCTGGACACACCCATGTTGGCCTTGGCAATGCCAGGCTGGATGATCATTTCCCTCAGGAACTGAGAGTATAGCTCCCTGCAGAGAGAAGGAAGAGGGACGATTCCCAAGTCTTGCTCAGGGAGCCCAGACCAGAGAAGTCAGCATGGTCTCAGCACCACCAGCTCTGTCTAACATAAAAGCCCTCCTGCCATCGCCCTTCCATGGGGGTCTCACCTCTGCTTGGCCAGGATGGAGGTCCATGAGGCTCTCTCCAGGGGGAGATAGTTCAAGAGAATCTGCAGAGGGAGAGGGGCTCAGCTCTGGTGATCATCCCACCCTAACCTTAGGTTAGGTGGAGGCTGACAGGCTATCTCATAAAGCCCAGAGAAGACAAGAAAGGCTAGAATCTCTGTGTGAGCAGGGCTCGCCTCCCCCTCCTCCCCGACCGACTCCCTTTTCCTTCACCCCAAACCAGCCCTTTTCTCTGCTTTTCCTCACATACACACTGCCAAATGATTTTTTTTAAAAAAACAAAAACACTTGTGCTCAGAGGGGCTACAAATCAAGACACTGGGTTTCTGCTGCCACCTCAGCTCATAGCTTTGGAGAAAGCATAGCCTTTGTTTTATCTCAGTAAGCATCACTTCCGCTGGTAAAGACCAGAAAGCAGAGGTCTTCACCAGCATTGGAAAGTGTCCCATCCCCGAGGAGATCCTGGAGGGGACACCAAGAGGAACAGAAAACCCCAAACTTCCCACAAGTGCTTCCTCAGGCAGGCAAGGAAAAGTGCAGAACAGGAAGAAGGGGCTGGGGTGGGGGCAGCCCATGCAGGAACCCAGGGACTCTCAGCACAGCAGAAGCCCCACCCCAGGCACACCCACCTTCCAGCAGAGGCACCGCAGTCCGCCCTCACAGGGGATGCCTGTGGACACAGCAGGCAAGGTCACACCCAGGCCAGAATCCCAGAACCCCCTAGCCCTTCACCTTAGAGCCAGCTGGCAGGGAGTAGGAAAGAAGTCCTTGTTCAAAAATCATTTTCCAACAGAAAGATTATTAGACTGAATGCTAATTCTATGTGTAATTGCTATCCATGGTCCCAGACCCCAGCCCAAAGCCCCTTCTGTCTAGAATGTTCTTTTGAGGACACTTCCTCAACAGTCTCATCCTTGATATTTGTTCCTCAGAGCAGCCTTTACCAACTATTATCTCTTCCTAATCAAATTCAGGTCTCCTGTTATAAATAATAATGACTCTGTGACTTCTTCACAGCATCTAACACAACTGGAAATATATAATTAGTGTACGTATTTAACATCTGTTACCTGCACTACTGGATACGTCCCAGAGGACAAAAACAACATCTACCTATTAATCGCAGTGCCTAGCAGGGCACGGCACACAGAAGGTAGTTGTGGAATCCTACAAATGCTAAGTGGTTTGTGCTTTACAGACTTTATTTCACCTAATTCTCACTATAACCCCAGTAAGTAGGGAAGATTAACATCATCATCCTCATCCTATAAAGAAAACTTATCTATAAAGACAGAGCAACTGGCTCGGCGCCTGTGGCTCAAGTGACTAAGGCGCCAGCCACATACACCTAAGGTGGTGGGTTCGAATCCAGCCTGGACCCGCCAAACAACAATGATGGCTGCAACCAAAAAAATAGCTGGGCGTTGTGGCGGGCATCTGTGGTCCCAGCTACTTGGGAGGCTGAGGCAGGAGACTCGCTTGAGCAACTTGGAGGTTGCTGTGAGCTGTGATGCCATAGCATTCTACCCAGGGGGACAGCTTGAGGCTCTGTCTCAAAAAAAAAAAAAAAAAAAAAGACAGAGCAACCAAGAACTCAACACAGGCCTCATTCTAAAGCCCAAACTTTTTTTTTTTTTTTTTTGAGACAGAGTCTTGCTCTGTTGCCCCAGGCTAAAGTGCCTAATGTCAGCTGAGCTCACAGCACCCTCCAACTCCTGGGTTTAAGTGCTGTCAGCTGAGCTCACTGCAACCTTGAACTCCAGGGTTCAAGCAATCCTCCTGCCTCAGCCTCCCACCGTCTAAGAATTACAGGCGTTAGCCATCCCACCCAGCCTAAAGCCCAAACTCTCAACCCCTAACACAGACGGCTTCCCCTTCCAGGCTTATATATTACTCCTGAACAGAAAGATAAAATTCTCCTCCTGCAACATTATCAGTGACCTAGCTAGAGCAGTATCCCTGGTCCTATAACACGAGCTAATGCTCCCAGCCTAGAAATCTGCACAGTGATAGTGGAAGAACTTATTGGCAAAGTTACAGGGGAAAGGTAGTAACAAGAAGCTACGTGGAATGCTTTGGAATATTTTGTTTTGTTTTTTTGAGACAGAGTCTCACTGTTTCCCAGGCTTGAGTGCCATAACGTCAGCCTAGCTCACAGCAACCTCAAACTCCTAGGTTCAAATGAATCTCCTGCTTCAGGCTAAGTAGCTGGGACTATAGGCACCCACCACAATGCCCAGCTAATTTTTCTGTTTTTAGAAGAGACAGGGTCTCGCTCTTGCTCAGGCTGGTTTCCAACTTCTGAACTCAAGTGATCTTCCTGAGTTAGCCTTCTAGAGTGTAGGATTACAAGTGTGAGCCACTGTACCGAGCTTCAGAGCACTTTTAAACAGAAGCAAAAAGCCGATGATTAACCATGCCAGGGAGGGGAAAGTCAAACACTGCTGAGTATCAGCTCCTTAAAGTCAGTGTCCCATGGCTGAAATTCTACCATCAACCAAAGTTCACTGTTACTTAAGTCAGCTTAGACCCCAAGCCAGGGAGAGAACCAGGAAGCACCTCACAGCTAACTGAATTCCACAACACAGGAAACTAGCTGGGGAATGAGAAAAGGCTTGACTTAAGCTCATAAAGTCCCTGCTCACTCTCATTCTCCCATTTTCAGTCCTCTCAGGTTACTCCTGGAACCCTGGTGCCTGCCTCCTGTGTAAGGCCTAAAGTGTGCCGTGGCCACGACTCCAGGAAATCTCCCCAAACTCAGAGTGGTCGCTGCTTATTCACCTCTGCAGAACCTAGAGAAGGCCTCAAGCATCAGGCTGCTCCCAGAACTGACTAGGTGTGGCCTTGGGCTCCTTCCCCTCCATCCTAGCCACATGGCTGCTCTAGGGAAATCCTAAAAGTAGAGTTGCCGCTTACCACTAAAACTGAGTTCCCGAAGCTTTTCCAATGCAATTGAGGGCTCCTTCAGGACATCCTGGAAATCTGCAATCCTAGAAGGGGGGAGAAGGTGGGCAAATGAAGCACTCAAACCCTAAGGTAACAGGTTTAGTGACTGAACTTGTCACCCTTCCTTCCTCATACCTCCTGTCTCCAATCTGTCCCTCCTTCCCCTTCAGGACATAAAGACGACAAAGCTCGTTCAAGGTCCTCACCAAAAGCAGATCTGGGAAACTATAAACCTATAGATCACTTCTTGCTCTAAGTCCAGAAACACAGAATGCCAGTGAAGAAACTTAAGATATTACTAGAACTTCTCAAATAAGCACCATAAAATTAGACAAATTTTGATATTTAGTTAGCTGACATTTACTGGGCACTTCCTGCTGGCCAGGTCTGGGCCACAGTACAGCCACAGCAGAACTCAATGCATCCTAGGAACTGGAGTAATTTGATCCACAGACCTTGGACCCATGCAATCTGCACGGAGCTCTCCATGCTCACAAATATAACCATTACAAGACCTTTGGGCCTGCCCACAAGCAAGGACAAAAGCTTTTAAAAAGCAACCCTGGAGGAAAACTGAAGAGTGAGCAAAATTTAGCCAATGCTGCAGGAGTTGGCAGGGGGAAAAGACAGATTGAAGAAAGCAAGTTTTCTGGCATTTCTAGTAAGAAAAGGGCATAGGAGAAAGGGGAGTACTTAGGCAGAGGGTTAAAAAGGAGGAAAGGGAAGGGACGGGATTGGGGCATGGAGGTCTGGATGAGTACAGTAAGGGAAGGGGGAAACCAGGGGTCCAAGAGGAAAGAGACAAAAGGGGTGACACCGGGGGCAGAAGGGGTGCCCTGGCTCCCTCCTCCCTCCCTCCGTCCCACAGGCAAATGGGATTAGAAAGTGAACGCCCAAGACCCTCTGCCCCCGGCCTTCAATTCCTGGCCGCGCCCGCATTCCCACTCTCTGCAGGGCAGAAGGGGCGTCCGGGCAGGAGTAGTCTAGATGGGTAAGACCTGGTGGCCCTTTACCGGCTCTTGTGCAGACTCGACATGGTGTTGACTTCCGGACCCCCAGGTGCCTCCGCAGCCTGCGCCGTCGCCACCGCCCCCCAGGGACGCGGGGGCGCGGGACAAAAGCCTCCGGCCGGAAACGCAGACACCGGCCTGCTCGTTCCGCCCTGCCCGTTCCGCCCTGCCTGGCCCTCTTATCCCGCCCCGCTTGGTGACGTGCCACTTCTTTTCTGTCCTCCCACCCCCACCACAACCCGGTCCTGCTGCCTTGTCTGGGCGGGGTGGTCAGGCCAAGAGGGGTCGGGATCTCATGGCTCCCCAACCCCACACCCCAGCGGCCAAGATCGACGACCTGCCCCGGGCATTGCAGATTGTGTGTTTCTATCTAGGCAATGTACCGGTGACCCTGTCATCTTCCCTACGCGTATCCCACCTGCAATTCACTATTGCATGATTGTCTCGCAAATGTGGACCGCCTCTGCTAAAATGTACTGGCTTCCTGGCCTCTTTTTTTTTTTTTTTAAGAGTCAGAGTCTCACTTTGTCGCCCTTGGTAGAGTGCTGTGGCGTCACAACTTACAGTAACCTCCAGCTCTTGGGTTTAGGAGATTCTCTTGCCTCAGCCTCCCAAGTAGCTGGGACTACAGGAGCCTGCCTCAACGCCCGGCTATGTTCTGTTGTTGTTGTTGCCGTTTGGCTGGGGCCGGGTTTAAACCCGCCACCCTCAGTATACGGGGGAGGAGGGGGGCCGGTGCCCTACTCACTGAGCCACAGGCACTGCCCCCTGGCCTCTCTTGTTCACCGCTTAGTCTTCAAGGCCTGCAGCATGACCAGCACTGAGCAGGTGGCTCAGTAAATATTGGATGGAAGAGTACAACTACAAATCAATGCCTCCTTGACTCTTGCACGTCTTTTTCTTTCTTTCTTTTTTTTTTTTTTTGAGACAGAGTCTCACTTTATCACCCTCAGTACCATGGCGTCACACAGCTCACAGCAACCTCCAACTCCTGGGCTCAGGCGATTCTCTTGCCTCAGCCTCCCGAGTAGCTGGGACCACAGGTGCCCATCACAATGCCCAGCTATTTTTCCGCTGCAATTTGGCCGGGACCGGGTTTGAAACCGCCACCCTTAGTATATGAGGCTGGTGCCCTACCCAATGAGCCACAGACACCGCCCTGAATTTTTCATTTTCTTTTCAAGGCAGTCTCTCTCACTCTGTTGCCCCAGGCCAAAGTGACACCTACAGCTCACAGCAACCTCAAACACCTGAGCTCAAGCAATCCTCTTGTCTCAGTCTCCCAAATACAGGGACTATAGGTGCCTACCAAATGCCTGATTTTTAGTACAGACAAGGTCTCACTCTTGCTCAGACTGGTCTCTTACTCGGGAACTCAAGCAATACACCCCCCTAGCCTCTCAGAATGCTAGGATTACAGGGGTAAGCCACATTACCCAGCCTGAATTACTCACTTTCTTTTTGAAATTGAGTCCTGAGAAACTTCATGTTTTCTAAATGTCTTTTTAATTTTTAATTGGAGTAAGATGTACATAACATAACATTTACCATTTATTATTACCAATGATTACACTTATAAGTGCAGGGTTCAGTAGTGTTAAGGACATTACATTGTTGTGCAACCAATCTCCAGAACTCTTTTTTCATCTTGCAAAACTGAAACTCTTTGCCAGGTGTGGTGGCTCATGCCTGTAATCCTAGCACTCTGGGGCTGGCGCAGTGGCTCATGGCCGTAAACTTAGCACTCTGAGAGGCTGAGGTGGGCAAATTGCCTGAGTTCACGAGTTCCAGACCAGCCTGAGCAAGAGCAAGACCCCATTTCTAAAAATAGCCAGGCTATGGTTGGTGCTGGTAGTCCCAGCTACTCTGGAGGCTGAGGCAAGAGGATCGCTTGAGCCCAAGAGTTTGATGTTGCTGTGAGCTATGACTTCACAGCACCAAGGGTGACAAAAGTGTAACTGTCTCAAAAAAAATCCCAAATTGGGCAGTGCCTGTGGCTAAGGAGTAGGGCACCAGCCCCATATGCAGGAGGTGGCGGGTTCAAAGCCAGCCCCAGCCAAAAACTGAAAAAAGAAACCAAAACACCCAAATTCCTAGCATTCTGAGAGGCCAAGGTGGGTGAACTTGAGTTGACAAGTTTGAGACCAGCCTGAGCAAGAGCAAGATCCCAGCTCTAAAAATAAATAAATAAATAATTAAATAAGCATTGTGGCAGGCACTTATAATGCCAGCTACTTGGAAGGCTGAAGCAAGCAGATCTCTTGAACCCAAGAGCAGCTGTTCTCAACCTGTGGGTTGCACCCCTTTGTAACAATGAAAATACATCCTGCATATCAGATATTTACATTATCTGTCATAACAGTAGCAAAATTACAGTTATGAAGTAGCAACAAAAATAACTTTATGGTTGGGGGTCACCACAACATGAGGAACTGTATTAAAGGGTTATGGCATTAGGAAGCATTTAGGAAGGATGAGAACCACTGCCCAAGAGTTTGAGGTTGCTGTCAACTACAACACCATGGCACTCTACCAGGGGCAAGAAAGTAAGAATGTGTCTTTAAAAAAAAAAAGTGAAACTCTATGTCCATTAAACAACTCCCCACTCTTCTCCTTACCCTAGCCCTTGACAACAAACATTCCATTTTATTTCTGTGTGAATTTCACTACTCTAAGTCCTTCATATTACATGGTATTTGTCTTTTTGTGACTGGCTTATGTCATTTAGCATAATGACCTTAAGGTTCATACATTTTGTACCATATGTCAGAAATTCCTTTCTTTTTAAGGCTGTGTGACATTCCACCAAAAGTTATACAACATAACAGAAGCGAGACAACATTTTGTTTATCCATTCATCTGTCAACAGATACTCAGGTTGCTTTTACCTTTCAGCTATGTGAATAATGCTGCTATGAATGTGGATGTGCAAAGACCGCTTCAAGACCCTATTTCCAATGCTTTTGGTTACAGTAGAGTCAGAAATGGAATTGCTAGACCAGATGAAAGTACTATTTTTAATCTTTTTTTTTTTGAGACAGAGTTGTACTTTGTCACCCTCAGTAGAATCCTGTGGCATCACAGTTCACAGCAAACTCCAACTCTTGCGCTTAAGCCATTTTCTTGCCTCAGCCTCCTGAGTAGCTGGGACTACAGGTGACTGCCACAATGCCTGACTTTTTCCTGGGGGATGGGGGCGCTGGGGAAGGGTTTGAACCCACCACCTCCATTATATGGGCCCAGCGTCCTACTCCTTTGAGCTACAAGCGCCGCCCTCGCCCAGCTTTTTTGTTGTTTCAGTTGTCACTGCTGTTTTAGCTGGCTGGAGCCTGGTTCGAACCCGCCACCCTCGGTATATGGGGCCGGAGCCCTACCCACTGAGCCATGGGCGCAGCCCTATTTTTAACCTTTTGAGAAACTACCACAACAGTTTTCCAGAGCAACCGCACCATTTTACAATGCCATCACCTGTCCTCAAATGTTCCAATTTCTCCATATTCTCACCAACACATATTTTGTTTTTATGATTATAGCCATCTTAATGGGTATGAAGCAGTACAAGTCTTTTTGAGAGATGTAGTTTGAGGCAGAATTGTTTGAGTCTAGGAGTATGAGACCAGATTGAGCAACACGGCAAGACTCCTATCTCTATAAAGGATGGTGGCGTGGGGGCCAGGCATATGGCTCATGTCTGTAATCCTAGCCCTCTGGGAATCCAGGCAGGTGGATTGCCTAAGTTCATAAGTTCAAGACCACTCTAAGCCAGAGCGAGACCCCATCTCTAAAAATAGCCAGGCCCCCATCTCTAAAATGTGTGGCAGGAACCTGTAGCCCCAGCTACTTGGGAGGCTGAGGTAAGAGAATCACTTAAGCCCAAGAGTTGGAGGTTGCTGTGAGCTATGACGCCATGGCACCCTACTGAGGGTGACATAGTAAGACTATGTCTAAAAAGGACAGAAAGACACAAGAAAGAAAGAAAAGGATGGTGGCATGCACCCATCCCAGCTACTTGGGAGGCTGAAATGGGAGGATGGCTTGAGCCTGAGAGTTCATGGCTACCGTGAGCTATGATCACACTGCTACTCCAGCCTCTGCAACAAAGTGAGACACATCCTTTCCTGAGAGAAATATCAGTAAATATCTTTTCTTTCTTTTTGGGGGTTAGGGATGGATCTCACTCTATTATCCACTGCTTGCTTTTGTATGATCTTATTAGTGTTTTCCAAAGATCAAAAGTTCTTTTCTTTTCTTTTTTTTTATGAGACAGAGTCTCACTTTGTCACCCTCAGTAGAGTGCCATGGCGTCATAACTCACTGCAACCTCAAACTCCTGGGCTCAAGTGATCCCCTTGCCTCAGCCTCCCCAGTAGGTGGGATTATAGACGCCCACCACAATGCAACTTTCTGGAAATCCTGTCTCTGCAATGTGTGGGAAATCAGGTGTGGTGCCATGTCACAGAACTTGCCAGAAATCAGCCTTCTAAGGTCTTCAGGAAAGCTGATTAAGGGGAAGTGTCTCAGCTCCCCTCTAAAAATAATGCCTGAAGTGAGTGCTAGAAGTTTCTGGCTATTGGCAACAAAGTAGTAGGCAGGTAGCCTGCAGAAGCACATCTAGCAAAGATCCCAGAACCAGAAAGTAAAATCCTTTTGTGCAGAACATGTAAAGGATTGAAATCCATTTTCTCAGAACAAGCAATGAAGAATTAATTTGGAGCTGAGCGACAATAAATTGATAACCACCACACAATATATACCTTTTTTTTTTTTGAGACAGAGCCTCAAGCTGTCCCCCTGGGTAGAGTGGGCACCAAGCCAACGTGTACCTTATTCCATCCTTTGATTTTTATTTAACCACCTATATTGAGATAAATTCATATACCTTATAATGCACCCACTTGAAGCATATAATGCAGTGGTCTTGGTACATTACATAATTAGTATTTTTTTTCTTTTTTTTTTTTTTGAGACAGAGTCTCACTATGTCACCCTGGTAGAGTGTCGTGGTGTCACAGTTCACAGCAACCTTAAACTCTTGGGCTTAAGCAATTCTCTTGCCTCAGCCTCCCAAGGAGCTAGGACTACAGGTGCCCCGCAACACCTGGCTATTGTTTTTTAAGGGACAACATTTATTCCTTTTCCAAGTGTTACAGTAAAACCAGGTGGAAGAGAATGGTTTTAGCAGTTAGAAAAAAAAAGTACAGGCTCAGCGCCTGTGGCTCAATCAGCTAAGGCGCCAGCCACGTACACCTAAGGTGGCGGGTTCGAATCCCCAGCCCGGGCCCGCCAAAACAACAATGATGGCTGCAACCAAAAAATGGCCGGGTATTGTGGCGGGTGCCTGTGGTCCCAGCTACTTGGGAGGCTGAGGCAGGAGACTCGCTTGAGCCCAGGAGTTGGAGGTTGCTATGAGCTGTGATGCCATGGCAC
>CAUYQV010124543.1:0-16183 GCA_963574575.1 Galagoides demidoff
TGCTTCCATATGCAGTTTGGAAAACTCTCATCCAACTGGCTAACATAGCCATCATGTCTTTCTCATAATTGTTGTGTTAAGACATTCATATTCAACCTTTAGACAAATTCACACGTACCCTAATAGGATAAATCATAGGCATGATCCCCACAATATCATTCTCTTCACCCATCCTCCCCCCTCCCCTCCCCCCTCCCTTTTCCCCATAGTGATAACTTTCTTTTTAATTGTAGGTATTCATTACTATAAACTCTTTTAGCACTGCTTTTGTTACATCTTATAAATTTTGATGGTTTGTATTTTAATTTTCGGTTGTGTCAAGATATTGTATGACTTTCTTTTGTACTTCTTCTTTAATTTATAATTCATCAAAATGGTGTTGTTTAATTTCCACATATATCTGGATTTTCTAGTTATCCTTTCATTATTTATTTGTAGTTTCATTCTATTGTGATTGGAAAGGATACTTGGTATGATTTTAGTCTTCTCAATTCTATTAAGATTTATTTTGTGACCTAAAAATATGTGCTCTATCCTGGAGAATATTCTATGTGTCCTTGAGAAAAATATGTTTTCTGCTATTCTGCAGAAAATATATTTTCTGGAATCTTCTGAACAGGTCTGGTAGACATATTTGTTTTATAACATTGCTCAAGTTTTATCTTTTATAGAAAGTTGAGTATGTATTGCTTTCGGTTATTATATAATTCTCTTTATATATATTTTATGTTCTAGTATTCTTTAAAGAACTTTTATATTTTCGGTTTATAAAAAACAATTTTCATATTGATATGCTTAAGATATAGTAGTCTGTAGTTTTCTTTCTTTTTGTACCATTTTGTCTAGTTTTGGAACTAGAGCAATACTAGCTTCATAGAATGAGTTAAGAAATGTTCCCTGATCATTTATTTCCTGAAAAATATTGGACAGAACTTATGTTAATTTTTCTTTAAACATTTGTTATATTGTTCATTTAAATGACCTGGACCTGCTGATTTCCTTTTCAGTAGATTTAAAATTATAAATTCCAGTTACTTAAGTATAAATTGATGAAAATTTTCTATTTTTACATTGTGTGAGTTAAAGTATCTTGTACTTCTCAAAGAATCAATTTATCTCATCTAAATTCTCAAAATTATGTGTGGAATTATTTATCATATTTCTTCATCATCCTTTTGATGTCCGCAGGTTCTGTAGTGATACCTTGTTTTGTTTCTATGTTTGCTCTTAGCCAAAAGGCCAAAAAGAAAGATTCTACTATTTCATTTATACTATTAATATTCATGCCCTCTCTCCTTCTTGCTCTCTTTCTTTTTGTTGGTCTTGCTGGAGGATTGTTCGTTTCATTAATCTTTTCAAAACCCCTCTTTTTAAAACTTATTTTCTCTATTGCTTCTTCACTTTCAGCTTCATTGATTTCTGTTTTTATATCTGTTACTTTCTTCATTGGGTTTGTCTTGTTCCTTTTTCCTTTAAATTCTTAAAGTGAGAGCTTAGATTATTGATTTAAAACTTTTCTGCATTCTAACACATTGAATTCTATGAACTTCTAACTTAGCAAGGCTTAAGCTGTGCCCTTCAGATTTTAACATATTTTCCTTTTCATTCAATTCGATGACACCACAGGGGGAAGATGTGTATCCTGGCTCCCCACTTAGCCTTCTCTGACACCAGGCCAGTTAAGAGTGGGTGGAAGAGGGAACTTAGGACTCCTTGTTACATCTTGGTGAGAGACTATATTATCCTCTTGGCCTTTAGTAGTAGAACAAGAAATAGAGCGACAGATTTAAATATGGTATCTGGGTGTTTGGCTGGAATAGAGAAGTTATTGTCTAAAAGTTTTCTCCATTAGCTTGAAAGAGAAAGCTTTCATTGAGCCTTTCCCCCCTCTGTGCCCACTGGCATTTTCTAATTGCCAACTTACTTAATATCGAGTCTGAAATATATGTGGCAAAAAGAAAACCCAAGGAACTCACACTGCTCAGTTTATTGTGCCCTGGAGTCCCTGCTCAGTCTTCTTTCTTGCTTTACCTTTCAGAATCTTATGATTGTTTTACATATAATGCTCTGGGTTTTTAGTTGTGCTCAGCAGGATGGATAAGAAAAAGTGCATGTACTCTCTCTTCTCAGAAGCAAGTGTCTCTTCACATGTCTTACTTTTGTTATGGAGCATTTTTAAAGAAGTTCACTTCAATTATTTTATAATGTTTCTAATTCCTCTTTGATCAATTAATCATTTGGAAGTGGGCTTTAAAGTTTCACAACAGATAGCATGTTCCTAGCTATCATTTTGCAGTTGATTTCTGAGTCCATTACATTTTGTTGGAAAATATGTTTTACATGCCGTCAATCATTAAAGAAGCATTAGAAATATTTGGTATAAACTAAATATTGCTCAAAGAAGATATGTGTCTTTCCCTTGTTGGGTAGAACATTTAATATGATTTATTAGATCAACTCTGCCAATTTCGTTTTCATGTCTTTATAAATTCTTACTAAATTTTTGCCCATTAAATCAATAAGGGCGTATGTTAAAATATCACATAATAATTATGAATTTGTCTATTCTTGTACTTCTGCTAATTTTTCTTTATTTTTTGTTGATAAATATTAGTTGTACATGTTTATTGGGTACATGTGATATTTTGATACATGCATACAATATATAATAATCAAGTCAAGGTATTTAGGATGTCCATCACCTCAAATTGTTATCATATTCTTTATATTGGGGGCATTTCAAATCTCTTCTTCTATCTATTTAAAAATATATAATAAGTTATTGTTAACTGCAGTCACCTCACAGTGCTGTTGAGTACTAGAACTTATTCCTTCTAATTGTATATTTGTACCCATTAACCAGCCTGCCTTCACGCCCCCCCCCAACACTACACTCTTCCCAGCCTTTGGCAACCATCATCTTACTCTCTTCCTCTATGAGATCTACTTTTTAAGCCCCCACATTTGTGGAAGAATATGCAGTATTTCTCTTTTCCCTGTTTGGCTTATTTCACTTAATATAATGACCTCCATTTCCATTCATACTACTGCAAATGGCAATAGTTTATGATTATGATTATGATTATTATATTGTAGAGACAGAGGCTCACTTTATTGCCCTTGGTAGAGTGCTGTGGCATCACAGCTCACAGCATCCTCCAACTCCTGGGCTTAGGCAATTGTCTTATCTCAGCCTCCCAAGTAGCTGGGACTACATGCACCCACCACAATGCCTGGCTATTTTTTTGTTGCAGTTTGGGGGCTGGGTTTGAACCCGCCACCCTCGGTATATGGGGCTGGTGCTTTACCCACTAAACCACAGGCACTACCCTATTTCATTTTTTTTAAGGTTGTTTATTATTCTGTTGTGTCTACATCATATTTTCTTTATCTATTCATCTGTTGAGAGATACTTAAGTTGATTTCACATCTTGACTATTGTGAATAGTGCTGCAACACATATGGGGGTGAGGGTATTCTTTTGATATACTGATTTCCTTTCCTTTGGAGAAATACCTATTAGTGAGATTGCTGGATTATACGGTATTACTATTTTTAGTTTTTCAAGAAACCTTCACAACATATTCTGTAATGGTGTACAGATTTCCATCACTACCAATGGTATCTAAGAGCACCTTTTTTTCTGCATTTACACCAGCGTTATTTTTTGTCTTTTCAATGGTAGCCATTTTAACTGGGGTGAGGTGATATCTCATTGTGATTTTGATTTGCATTTAGTCCATTTTGGTATGATTTCTGTATAGAGAAGTAGTGGTCTCAATTCATTTTTCTGTGTATAGACAGTAAGTTTTCCCAGCATCATTTGTAGAAGAGACTATCCCTTGCCCAATGACTGTTCTTAGCACCTATGTAAAAAATCACTTGGCTGGATTTATTTATAATAAATAAATCCACTTACATGGATTTATTTCTGAGTATAGTAGTCTGTTTCATTCATGTGTGTGTTTATTTTTATACCAGTGTTGTGCTGTTTTTCTTACTATAGCTTTGTCGTAAATTTTGAAGTCAGGTAGCGTGATGCTGTTAGCTTTGTTCTTTTTGCTCAGGACTACTTTAGCTACTTAAGGTCTCTTGTGGTTTCATATAAAATTTAGAATTTTTTTTATATTTCTGTAAAGAAAGTCATTGAAATTTTGATGGACATTGCATTGAATCTGTAAATTGCTTTGGCTAGTATGGTCATTTTAAAATATTAATTCTGATCCATAAGCATGAATTGTCTTTGCATTTGTTTGTGCACTCTTTAATTTCTTTTATCAATGTTTTGTACTTTTCTTTGTAGAGGAAAATTCACCTCCTTGGTTAAATTTATTCCTAAGTATTTTAATTTTGGGGGCTATGATAAATGTAATTACTTCCTTTATTTCTTTTTCAGTTGGTGTGTTATTGACAGCATGGAAATACCACTAACATTGTATGTTGATTTTACATTCTATCAACTTTACTTAATTCAACAGATCTAAGACCTTTTTGGTGGTGTCTTTACTTTTTTCTATACATAGATTACATGGTCTGCAAAGAGGGACAATTTGATTTCCTCATTTTACATTCTATGCCTTCTATTTTTTTCTCTTATCTAATTGTTCTGCTAGGATTTTCAGTAATATGTTGAATAACAGTGGTAAAAGTGGGCATCCTTGTCTTCTTCCAGATCTTAAAGGATAGGCTTGCAAGTTTTTCTGATTACATAGGCTGTTAGCTGTGGTTTTGCCATAGATAGCCATTATTATATTAAGGCATATTCCTTATATATCAATTTAGTGATAGGTTTTATCATAAGAGGATGTTGAAATTTAATTAAAATCTTTTTCTACATTTATCGACATACATGATCATATGATTTTGGTTCTTTATTCTGTTAATGGGAGAGATTATGTTTATGGATTTGTATGTGTTGAACCATTCTTGCATCCTTGGGATAAATCCCACTTAATCATGATGTATTATCTTTTCGATGTCTTGTTGGATTTGGTTGGCTAGTACTTTATCGAAGATTTTTGCATCTGAGTTCATCAGTGTTATCAGGGATGTTGGCCTGTAGTTTTCTTTTTCTGTTGTCTGGTTTTGGTATGAGTAACACTGGCTTTGTAAAATGAGTTGGGAAGATTTCCTTCTTCATTTTCTTTTTGGAATGGTTTGAGAATTGGTGGTATTTTTGTAAGTTTGGTACAATCCAGCAGTAAAACCATCCTGTCTTGGGCTTTTCTTTTTGGGAACCTTTTCATTACTGATTCAATATTGTTATTCATTATTGGTCTGTTCAGGTTTTGCATTTTTTCATGATTTAATTTTAGCATGTTATATATATCCGGGAATTTTTCCATTTCCTCTCTATTTTCCAATTTGTTAGTGTATAGTTGTTCATAAAAGTTTCTAATGATCTTTCTACTTCTGTATTATCTGTTGTAATCTCTTTTTTTGTTTATAATGTAATATATGTGGATTTTGATATATCTTTTTTTCCCCTTGGTTAGTCTAGAAATGTTTTTTTGATTTTGTTTATCTTTTCAAATAGCCAACATTTTGCTTCACAGTTCTAATGTGCATTTAAATCTAATGTTTCTTGTTAATTTTATGTCTAGGTGATCTGTGTAGTACTATGAGTGTGAGGTTGAAGTCCTTAAATATTATTGTATTGAAGTTTATTTCTTACTTTAAACTATATATATATGCTGCAATTTGGCATATATATTTTAAATTGTTATATCTTCTTGTTGAATTGATCCTTTTAACTTTCATTATCATTTATCATTCATTACATAATGACCTTCTTTGTCTTATTTTACTGTTTTACAGTTAAAGTCTGTTCTAGTAAATGTAGTTATTCTTGCTTGCATTTTGTTTCCATTTGCACAGAATATAGTTTTCCATCCCTTTACTTTCCATCTATATGTGTCTTTACAAGTGAGATAAGTTTATTGTAGGTAACATGTAGTTAGGTTATATTCCTTTTTTAAAAAAAATACATTCAGCTAATATATATTTGTAAGTGGAAAGTTTAATCTGTTTACATTCAAGGTTATTGTGGGTAGGTGTGGGCTTATTCCTATCATTTTATTGATTGCATTCTGGTTTTTTGTACATCCTTTGTTCCTTTATTTCACTCTTATTATTTATCATTGTGGTTTGGTGGTTTTTTGTAGTGTTAACATTTGAATCCTTTCTCTTCTCTATTTGTGAGTTTTCTTTGCCAGTGGTTTTTATACTTTTGTGTGGTTTCATGATGATATATAAATATCCTTTCACTTCCAAATGTAGGATTTCCTTACATGTTTCTGTAGGGCCAGTCTAGTGGTGATGAATTCCCTCAGCTTTTCCTTATCTGGGAAAGACAGTATTTCTCTTTCTTTTATGAAAGGTACCTTTACTGGATATAATATTCTTGTTTGACAGGCTTTTTTAGCACCTTGAATATATCATCCCATTTTTCTTCTGGCCAGTTTTCTTTTTTTCTTTTTTTTTTCAGTTTTTGGCCAGGGCTAGGTTTGAACCCACCACCTGTTGTCCCCTATGTCACATACATGTTCTTCACTCTTTTTAATTCTTTTTTCTTTGTTTCTCTGACTGGATATTTATTTATTTATTTATTTATTTATTTATTTATTTATTTATTTATTTATTTATTTATTTTTTGAGATGGAGCCTCAAGCTATCCCCCTGGGCAGAGTGCCATGGCATCACAGCTCATAGCAACCTACAACTCCTGGGCTTAAGTGAGTCTCCTGCCTCTGCCTCCCAAGTAGCTGGGACCACAGGCGCCTGCCACAACGCCAGGCCATTTTTTGGTTGCAGCCATCATTGTTGTTTGGCGGGCCTGGGCTGGGGATTTGAACCCGCCACCTTAGGTGTACGTGGCTGGCGCCTTAGCCGATTGAGCCACAGGCGCCGCCATGACTGGATATTTAAAAAGATGTGTCTTCAAATTCAGAAATTCTTCCTTTTGCTTGGTCTAGCCTATTGTTGTAGCTTTCTATTGTATTTTTTATTTTATTCATTGAATTATTCAGTTTCAGGATTTCAGCTTGGTTCACTCATGGTATCTATCTCTTTGTTGAGCTTATTTACATTATGAGTTATTTTTCCTGACTTTAATATTGTTTATTTGTGTTCTCATATATCTTATTGAGTTTTGTCTTTCCCCTTTTTTTTATTAAGTCATTTGTACATAGATCATGAATACATTTATGCCATTGTGGGATTCAGTGTATTGATTACTTTGTACAAATTGGAGTGCTTACATCCTACTAATTAACATAGCCTTCACCTCATTTACCCAATTACAGTGTTAAGACATTTGTGTTCTACACCTGATAGATCCAACTTGTACTTGCAATATGCTCCATAGGTGTGGTCCTACCATTAACTGTCCCTCTATAAACCCATCCCCCTCCTTTCCCACCTCTTCTCTTCCCTCCTTCATTCTGGTTATAGTTGTGATTCATCTTTCATATGAAAGTGTGAGTGATTATAAATTGGTTCCATAGTAGTACTGAGTACATTGGATATATTTTTTTCCATTTCTCAGATACTTTACTAAGAAGAATATTTTCCAGCTCCATCCATGTGGAGGTATAAGAGGTAAAGTCTCAATCTTTTTTTAATGCTGCATCGTATTCCATGGCATACATATACCATAATTTATTAATCCATTCATGGGTCGATGGGCACTTGGGCTCCTTCCATGACTTGGCAATTATGAATTGAGCTGCAGTGAACAATCTGGTGCAAATATCTTGGTTGGCCAATGATTTTTGGTCTTTTGGATATACACCTAGAAGAGGAATTGCAGGATCAAATGGCAGGTCTACATTTAGATCCCTGAGTGTTCTCCAAACTTCCTTCCAAAGGGAACGTACTAGCTTGCATTCCCACCAGCAGTGCAGAAGTGTTCCCTTTTCTCCACATCCACACCAACATCTGTAGTTTTGGGATTTTGTGATATGGGCCACTCTTACTTGGAGTTAGATGGTATCTCAAAGTGGTTTTGGTTTGCATTTCTCTGATGATTAAAGATGATAAGCATTTTTTCATGCATCTGTAGACCATGCACCTGTCTTCTTCAGAGAAGCTTCTGTTCATGTCTCTTGCCCACAATGAAATAGGATCACTTGTTTTTTTCTTATTAATAAGTTTGAATTCTCTGTGGGTTCTGGTTATTAGACCTTTGTCAGTAATATAACTTGCAAAAGTCCTCTTCCATTCTGAGGGTTGTCTATTTGATTTACTTAGTGTGTTCTTGGCAGTGCAGAAGCTTTTTTAATTTGATCAGATCCCAGTAATCTATTTTTGATGTTGCTTCAATTGCCTGAGATGCCCTCCTCATAAAGTATTCTCCCAGTCCAATTTTTTCAAGTGTTTCCCTTGCACTCTCTCCAAGAATTTTTATAGCTTCATGTCTTAAGTTTAAGTCCTTTAGCCATTGAGAGTTAATTTTTATTAGAGGAGAAAGGTGTGGTTCCAGTTTCAGTCTTCTACAGGTTGCCAGCCAATTCACCCAGCACCATTTGTTAAATAGGGAATCTTTCCCCCAATTTATATTTTTGATAGGCTTATCAAAGATCAAATGATGATAAGTGTCTGGGTTCATCTCTTGGTCTTCAATTCTGTTCCATGCATCTACCTCTCTATTTTTGTGCCAGTACCATGCTGTTTTGATCATTATTGATTTATAGTATAGTCTGAAGTCTGAAAACATGATTCCTCCTGATTTGTTTTTATTTCTGAGTAACGTCTTGGCTAGTCAAGGTTTTTTCTCTTTCCATATAAAACAAAGTACTAATTTTTCCAGATCTTTAAAGTATGACAGAGGTGCTTTAAATCTATAGATTGCTTTAGGTAGTATAGACATTTTAACAATATTGATTCTTCCCAGTCATGGGCATGGTATATTTTTTCATTTGTTAACATCTTCAGCTATTTCTTTTCTTAGAGTTTCATAGTTCTCTTTATAGAGATCTTTCATGTCCTTAGTTAGATACACTCCCAGATATTTCATGTTCTTTCACACTGTCGTAAAGGGAATAGAATCCTTGATTGTTTTTTCTCCTTGACTATTGTTGGTGTATATAAAGACTACAGATTTGTGAGTGTTAATTTTGTATCCTGAGACATTGCTGCATTCCTTGATTACTTCTAGGAGTTTTGTAGTTGAGTCCCTGGGGTTTTCCAGATATACAATCATAGCATCTGCAAAGAGTGAAAGTTTGATCTCCTCTGATTTATTGAGTTTTTTTTAATATCATTATTTTGAATTCCTTTTCAAGCATTTCATAGATTTTTCTTTTTGCTAGGGTATTCTACTGGAAAACTACTGTATTCCTTTGAAAGTGTCATTTTCCCTTTATTTTTAATATTTCTTGTGTTCTTATATTGATACTTGCATGTCTGTTATAACTGTCACATATTCTAATTTTATGTACTGGCTTTCACAAGGAAAGACATTTTCCTACAGATATATTTATAGAGTTGGTTCAGTAGCGTGCATTTATTCTGATTCCAAGTGGGTATAGTAATGTGGCTTCTGTTTGATTTCTTATTTGTAATCCTTGTCGGTGGTACCTGAGACTGCCTCAGTGGGTTGAGCTGTGGTTGTTAGTGATGGCAGTGGTAAGGCTTTGCTAAGGATGGGGATACCTGGTTCTTACTCCCATAGGCAGTGTATGTAGATGCCAGTGATGTTCTGGGAAGACCTCCAAGTGGCTTGCTCAGGTGCTGGTAGTGGCAGTGGTTGGCTTAGTAGGGGGCATAAGAGGGTCTTCAGGACTCTGGGAGCCATAGCTTGTATTGGTGCTGGCAATAGTAATGATGGATAATCATCAAATTCCAAAATGGAAGGTATAGTATCATTGGGCTGAGTAAGCCATTCCCAAGGCTCCCCATTGATATGCATGACACTGGCAGCGTGGCAGTGAGTAGGGCTGGTTTGTCCTCAGTTTTCCAGTAGACCCATGTGGGCACTGGTAGTGTTGCCTGGGTCAGAGCCCCTGATAGTGAGCACTGTCTGGCAGCATCTGGTGGGATAGATCAATCCCCAGACCCACAAGTGATTCACTTGGCACTTGTGGTAGTGACTAGTACAGGCCTATTCCCAAGTGCCATGAGAGTGCCCTATTAGGCCAGTCCCCAGGTCACTTGAAGGTGTGTGGGTGTGTGTAGGTGCTCAATGGCACTGCTGTTAGAAGGAGTGAGGATTACTGTCATTGGTAGCAACCCTGAGAATGTGGTTCTCAGGCTCAGTGGAGCATGTTTTAGTTCCCTTCAGGACCCTGGTTTCCAAGAAGACTACTCTGATTTAGTCTTCTTGATGCATTGCACTGCCCATTCCCCAGGGTGTAGGATACTGCCTAGGTCTGTGCTTCTGGATCCCCAGATATTGGAATGCTTCAGCCCTCTGGATTGGCATTGGAAAAAGGCATCAAGGCTTCAGTGATGTGGCAATGTAGAGGCTATTGGGCCCCAGGGCAGGATATAGTCTGGTGGATGCTGAGCTCTCAAAATGGCATAATGCTGTAGCTGCTTGGGTCTCATGGGGGACATGGGATCCAGTGCAAACTCCCTCTTTGGAATAATGCTGACATGTGGACTTCAGGCATCTCCCTATACTAATTTCATGCTTGTGAAGGCCAAGGGACTTTCTTATGGCCAGGATTGCAGAAGTCCACAGGGGGAATGTGGACCACTTGGGATCTCCTACTCACCTCTCCCCTATAATAGAGAGTTCCTTCTGGTCCCAAGCCAATGCCAGTCACATTGGTTGCTTTTCTTCCCTCTCTATCCATGACTCAGTTGTTCCCTGTCACCCCTTTGTTGAATTCCAGTGTTCTCTCTTAGCTCTATTTGACATATTGTTTTGTCTTTCTTTGTGGATTAGGTAAGTGACAGGCACCTCTAGTTAGCTATCTTGAAGCCTCTCTTTTTTTTTATTTTAAGGTTATGTTACTTTACATGCAAGTTAAGAATCGTAATATTTTATTTTCAAATTCAATGTTCTATTTTGTAGTAATCATTTTACTCTTAATCACATTTTTCCCCTTTATATTTTTTTAGTTTTAATATAAATATTATAATTTTTATTCTTTTCTTGGCTTGTTTTTTGCTTGGTACATCTTTTCCATTCTTTTGACTTTTAATTTTTTGTTTTTTTAATGATGAGTCTTTTAAGAAAGTGTAGCAAGACTTTAAAAACTATTTAATTGTGATGAACTTTATTGTTAATTAAGGGTTAGTTTATATTTGTAATGATTACTAAGATCTTTTTGTTGGTTCTATGATTTTATTATGTTTTTCTTATTTGCCTCAGCTTTTCTGTTTTAATTTAGTTCCTTTCTTCTCAGTTCATCATTTTTTCATTTTGATTATGTTTTGTAATCTATGCCGAAATTTTAATATTTTATTGACTAAATTAATTTTTTTGGCATTGCAATTGAATTTTGAATTCATAATAGCCATTATTTCATTCTCACAATTAGTATGCTTTAATACTTCTGACAAGTTCTTAGCCTTTATCTCTTCTATCTTTACCTCATCCCAGTCCCTTCTATTATTTATTTTAGAGCTCTAATTAGACATTGCTATCTTAACAATTTTTCTTTTTCTTTTCTTTCTTTCTTTCTTTCTTTCTTTTTTTTTTTTTTTTATTGTTTAGCAAGTCCTGGCCACGATTGAACTACCAGCCCTGGTGCTTGGGGTCAGTGCTCTAACCATTTAGGTATGGGTGTCCAGTCAATCATTTTTATTTTTTATAGTTTTCTTTCTCTGGGCTGCATTCTGAATAACTTCTTTAAATTTATCTTTCAGCTTAATTTCTATGCTAAATTTTTATTTGCTTCTGCCAGTCACCTTATCATTTAAATTAAATTCTTTAAAACGTATTCTCTGCCAGAGACTTTTCAGACAATAGCAGTGTTATAAATTCAGACTGTAAATCCCTATGAGGGCGACCTTGTGGATAAGAAGGCTCAGATGAAATGATTCTTCCTTTTCTCTCAGTCTCCACTCAGTCTTCATCTGTGACAGTTTAGAGGCAGACAAAATTTTTGTCTTTTCTTTTTGGGCATCCAATTTTATTACTTACTCGTTTTCATATTGTTGGCAGGAAATCCTATTTGATTTCCTACTTTGAGTAAGTACTGGGCACTGTCACCTGTCCCCTGCATGATGTGCAAGCATTAGAGGAAACTCAGGTATCCAGAGTTGGATAAAGCCTCCCAATGGTACCTTTGGCCTTGGCTTATCTCCCAAATCTCCTGTGCAGTAATGTGGAGGAGCCACATATCCTTTCATTTGTTTCTTTGTTTTTACTTTGTAATACATGTAAAATTAAGACGATACAT
Organism: Galagoides demidoff; assembly: GCA_963574575.1. Taxonomy (NCBI): domain Eukaryota; kingdom Metazoa; phylum Chordata; class Mammalia; order Primates; family Galagidae; genus Galagoides; species Galagoides demidoff. The sequence continues at coordinate 12,354 of CAUYQV010124543.1, forward strand.
ACATATTTGCCTAGAACTTCAGTTAAATTTGTCTAGAGAGTAATTCACTACTTCTGATTGTGCTAGAAAAGAAAATTTGGATCCAATTTCTTATATCTATAGTTTCACTTCCTTTGTAAAGTCATTATTCCTTACTAATTTCTGTGTTCTTGGTGTTTTACAAAGTGATATTACCATATCCTTCTGGCAAATTGTCTGCTAGTTGGAGATTAAAAGGAGTATCACTATCCCATCTGTTTGTCATCTAGGTCTTAAAGTAGATAATTGCTCTTCTGACTTAAAAAGAATAATTTCTGTATGTTACAAGCAGAGTGTTAGCTGTAGTAGCATTCTATTTCTTTTTTTCTATATTTATTGCTTCTGTTTATATTTGTCTCATTTTTGTTATATAAACTTATTTTTCTTTTTTTACATTTCTACTTATTCTTCTCATTTTTTTAAGCACTGTCAATATTTTGATGAGGAAGGTTATCACATTTCCCTTCATTTCAGATCTGGCTTGCTATTTCCCATCATTGTTCCAACTTGTCACTATGATAATATGAAGAATTGCTTTGAGGCTTTGACATAATATAAAAATTTAGCAATAGTGATTCACCAGATTATAGATTTTGCTTTCAATTAAAGATTTTTGGTTTCTTATTGAGGTTAGCGTCACTCTCCCTTCTGGTGCTGAATGTTGTCAACTTTGGGATTGATTGACCTCTTCTGAGGCAAAAATTAGCAATCCAGTTTTCTGAAGGTTGTTGACGACACTTTGGAAAGTTATGATTGGATGATGACAAAAATGAAGTTACCACCCAGCACCTCATCTGGAAGATAAGAGAAGCACAATTGAGACTTCTCAGTTCCATAACTACAGCCCTGGGACAAGCATGTAGATGCCCCCAAACCCCTGTACATTATAAAAAGTGAGAAAGGGGCCTTCTGCTGCCCTGCTGATCTTTGGTGTGGCCTGTGGAGCTGTGGGCAGCGGGATTGGGCTTTGGTACCTGCTCCCTGCTTCTTCCTGTACATTTCATTTTTGCATCACTTTCTTTGCCTAATTAAGGTATGATTTTTGCCTTGATAGTTTGTCAACTGAATAATTTCTTCCAAATTTGGAGGACAAAATCTCAAGGAAGATGAGAGAGCACTGAATCTGGCCACTGTGTAGAAGGGAAAGATTCTGTGTGAAACTATCCCCATCCACAAAGAATTACAGATTAGATTCCTTCTGATTGATCACTGAGATTCTGCTAATCAGCTTTTATAGGCATCTTGGTTATCATGCATGGATCAATGGTAAAATCATGGATCTTTCTTTTCTTTCCCTTCTATTTTGTTTAGTTATCTTAAGACTTGAAGACCAAGTTCCATCTCCAATGTTGCCTTTTCTGGTTATATTTTCTGTGTAATAATTTACTCTACTCTGCTCCAAGGTATAGTCAACAACCTAAAGGGAATTAAGTAGTAGATGAGTTACTTATTCTAAATAAATACCGTAGGACTAGCTAACTAATAATATATCATTATTGGTGAAATTGAAATCAATGAGATTATGACATTGGATGGAATGGTGATATAGGACACACTACTTTAACCTGAACAAATGCTGCACAGGAAAAAATGCACACTAGCCTGGCATTTTTTTTTTTTTTTTTTTTGATTAAGACAGAGTTTCACTTTGTCACCCTCAGCAGAGTACCATAGCATCGTGGCTAACAGAAGCCTCAAAATCCTGGCACAAGTGATTCTCTTGTCTCAGCCTCTCAAGTAGCTGGGATTACAGGTGTTCACCCCAACACCTGGCTAGTTTTAGAGATGAGGTCTTACTCTGGCTCAGGCTGGTCTTGAACTTGTGAGCTCAGGCAATCTACCCACCTTGCCCTCCCAGAGTGCTAGGATTACAGATGTGAACCACTGTGCCTGGCCCTCCTGGTCATATGTGTTAATGGAGTAGAACGTCAGTCTGCACTCCAGTAGATGTGCAGACCCCCTTGTCCAAAAGGATCAGGATCAGACTGTAAGGGCTGACCTAGAGTCCCTTTTGAAGTGGGCATTCTAAGCACAGAGATGCTTGCTACAAATTAAGTCAGATAGAGTCATTCTGCAGGTCTTTTAAATTCACATTTACTTGCTAATAAATGCCTTTGATGGAAGATGATCTGTGATTTCTTCGCATCTGATGAAAGATGATCTATGATTTATCTCCCTGCAATAGACCCCTTGGAAGTGAAAGGTGGGGATATAGACCCTTTTCTAGCTCTTAACTATTAGAGAATTCTAATATCCACCAAAAATAACTTGACATTTTTTAGGAAGCTAGCCTGGTCCTCAGTGCTTTAGTTACAGTTATGTATGTTCCTTTCTGCTTTCCTAGGTATCAGAAACTCTCTGGGAGTCCAGTTCTGGAGTACACTGTGTACAGCTTGGGATTCAGGGTGCTGTTTTGACTCAGCATGTAGTTAGCCACCAAAAAATCCAGTAGAATTTTTTAAACTTTATAAATGATGATGACAATTTTTTTCTAGTAAGAAATTGGAAAACAGAACAAAAGAAACAGTGTGTTGTGATTTTCCTTTCCTAGGTTATATCCCCTTTGAGTGTATCTTCCCTGGATTCTCAGTCCTTTCCCTTAACCTACCAACACCAGCTTTAAGAGATTTTTATTATATGTCATTATTCACATGCAAAGTGATGACACATTTGTTTGGGGTATTATAAAACAAAAGGCTCATTATTTGCAGTTTCCATGTGACTTGTTGTTCTTTGGAAATTAGCTGAAGTTGGATTATATTATAGCCAATGCAGGAACAGATATGTGTGTTTCATCCATAAGTCACTGTCTTATTAATTTGTCTTCATAAGCCCTCTCTTCAACTGTTACATATTCTTTCTCTGAAATCTTGCTGTGCTTTGTGGCAAATATGTGGTGGAAAAAAAACCTTTTTGTTCTGAAAAAGAAAAAAAAAAGGCTACCCATTGAGTAGGAGTGTGAATTCAAATGTTAAGGTCACCATGGAATCTACAGTTATTCATTTTAGTAAGATTTATGTGACATCAAACTTTTGTTAAATATCTTAGGAAATGAAAAAAGAGGCTAACACTTGCTGTATCTAAGTGCTGAATGAACCTTTGTTTACTTCTATCTGGCATCTCTTTCTTTCTTTCCCCACCACCAACAAAGGCAAAGGAACATTTTCCAGCATATTAAAATTATATAAAAATGGATCAGCTTAATACATCTCTGGAGTATAAACTGAGAGAGGATACCTGACAAGGGTGAGGTCCAGGAGAACAGGTTTTCTCAAGGAGGCCACAAGGATACACCTGCAGAGTCTTCTCCATGGTAACTCAGCTCTTGAGAATTTGTGGACTTAATTTCCTAGAACTTGGAAATTTCTACTTCTGTAAAATCTTATAGTTCTGTGGGGCTGGAACAGCATCTCCTGCTTGATTCAAACTGGCCAATGAAAAAGGTAGCTATGGGTTGAAACTTTTTGACTGGAGATACAAAGGGAAAGACCAAACAAATTGGGAAATGTGGCCATTTGAAATTCTTCTATTCTGTAAGCTCCCGGCCAGTGAATAAACATGGTGTTTCGGTGCTCTTTCTCTCCATTGGGCTTGTCTTCCTGCAACAAAACCACTGACTTTTTAACCAGGGAAGAGCCTCTTTCTTCAAAATTTTTCTCTCTTCTTAATTTCTAAATGTAGAATATAAATCTCTTAACACAATAACTAAGAAAATGACATAAAGGCTATGTTAACCAGTTGGATGAAAGTATTTCAAATTGTATATAGCAACAGCACTCTGTACCCCATGATAGCATTAATGTACACAGATA
>CAUYQV010124545.1:0-25986 GCA_963574575.1 Galagoides demidoff
GTGGCAGGCGCCTGTGGTCCCAGCTACTTGGGAAGCGGAGGCAGGAGACTCGCTTGAGCCCAGGAGTTGGAGGTTGCTATGAGCTGTGATGCCATGGCACTCTACCCAGGGGGATAGCTTGAGGCTCCGTCTCAAAAAAAAAAAAAACCTTTGTTATAAAATAGGATATGTTTTTATTGGCCTAATTGCTGGGTAATACAAGCATTTTGGGTTCGTGTAAGGTGGGCTAAGCTAGCCCATGATGTTCAGTAGGTTAGGTGGATTAAATACATTTTTGACTTGAGATATTTTCAACTTCTAATGGGTTAAGCAGAAATCACTCCCATTGTAAGTGGAGGAAGATCTGTACATACATACACATAAAAAAAAAACGGTTCTATAAATTTGATTTACACAAGTGTTAGATCTAGTTAAATAGTTTCTGTAAGACAGTTGTCTTCACATCTGATGGTGGAGCTTGACGCCCACAGGACCGTAGCTCAAGCAATAGAGAGTAAGAACAATCTGAAATTTTCAAGCATAAACTGAAACCAACAAAATTGAAATGGAACTAGTGTCAATTCTTGTTCACTATAAACTTTTCTTGTAGGGGTGACAGTATTGTGGGGAAAAGGACCTTTGTCCTGAAACTAAACTTATAGCCATTAGCTTCAATTGTAATATTCCAGATTCTGAACTCCAAACTTTTAACCATGTGCCAAGGTAAAAACAGAAACACAAAAACTCACCAGTTTAGTTGTCAAATGGCAATTTTCTTTCTTGGTAGGCAGGAAATTTTTAATTTATTAAAGCTCAAAATGGCCAGAAAAGCAAAATGAATGGAAAAATATAAATGCACGAATTCTCCATCATCTCCCTCCCTAAGCAGATCTCTATACACCATTAATCTACTTACCAATATCATCAAATGGTGAGGCAGTAAAACTGTGCTCCCAGTTATGCTGCCAATGATGATGATTGACTGTAAATAAACCAAAACCAATGTCAAAATCATAACACAAAATTAGTAAATAATAAAATTAAAAATGAAGAGAGTCAACAATGTCCTATGACTGTTGTAGATTCACATCTGGGAGCCAAGAAATGACATGTCAGGGCTTACACCGCCTATGAGATTCACACGTCTGGTAACAACAGAGTACTTGGGTCTCTTAGTGAACATAATGGGCATTTTGGTAGAAAATCTTCCCAACTAATGAAAGATAAATTTACAAAGAAATGTAAAATTTGGTTAAGTCTCATTCAGCTATAAAAAGGAATACGCATTAAAAATTTATTTAACACATTTAGCGAATAAACCAATCAAATGCCGTGCTTGGATCAAAGGAGAATAAAAAATACCCCACATATTTCTATAGCAGGTATTTTGGCAAGAATGTTTAAAGGGATCCAAAACTTACTCCTGCATGTGGAGAAAGGATTATTTCTCCTTAAACAATTTTGTTAAATAGATGAGAATTATTTTGCATTGCTATCAGTTATCCACCACTTACAGAGTTGCAAAGAGGCTTATAGACTCAAATAATATAATGTAAAAGAGAGTTCTATAAATATGCATAGTTATCACTGAAGCATAGATTTTCCTTGATAGCTCATTTATCAATTAGGGCAGTGGACCAAATTTTTAATATTTACAAAAAATATAGTCAGAAGAGTAGTAAGAGTAATAGTGGGTATGTGAAGTTTAAAAGACCCAGGTGTCAAGTCCCCATGTTCTGGTACAGTACTGGCACTGAGTGCATGGAATGAACGAGCAGAGCAAGCAGGTGTGAGCAGGCAAAGTGCCAACATTTTATTAGAGATTAAAGCACAGTACATTCCCAGGAAGGAGTGGGTCAGCCCTTGTGAGTTGAGGAGACGCTGAGTTTTCTCCTTCTATGCTGACTCCCTAATTTAATGTTAAATGGAGGGTGGGATATTCATGGATTTTTTGTTTCTGAAAAAGGTAGAGAATTCCTGGAATTGAAAACCCTCCCTATTTCTACGCTTATAAGGCAATTTCTGAGGATTGCCATGGTATTTGCAAACTGACATGGCATTGGTGGGTATGATTTTTGTTATGTTAATAAGGATCCTTCATTTAGGGACACTGTTACCTAACTGCACATGTGCTATACAGAACCTCTATGGAGGCCTAGACAATAGCTCTACTGGGTGGTTTCTCTACCCCTTTCTAATAAGTAATTCATTGAAGGCCCTCATTTGTTCTTTCTTGGGAGCTTTCTCCCTAATGTCCTAGTCAGGCTGTTCCCAAAACAACTCATGACAGACAACATCTGTCTGTCATATCAGAAAGTCCCAGGGACATTAATCAGTCCCCCAGAACAAAAAGCTCCCCAAAACTAACCTGTAAACTCCTGTACCTGCAGGGTCTCAATTAGCCCCATTGCCATAACAACTCAGGCCAGACCCAAGCCAGTCCAAAATAGAATCCCACATCCACCCTGTTTGTGTTTGGCTAATAGCCTAACCTAACAGTTATGCATGTATCAATAAAGAACTTAGCATCAGCTTAGAACATTCTATAAAGATGTCTCTCATGCAAATATAAACATTTGTCAAGGATTTTTGACTTCTGTATGATATTGAATATAAGTTAGTTCCTCAAGGAATATATTATTCGTAAATTTGCATTTTTAAACTCTTTTTATGTTCCATTGATGAATTTGTGTATGGATTTTCTAACATAAATATTGATTATTACAAAAATGGGTTTTTTGGCATGTAATACCAAAATAAGTAGAGAACTAAAAATAATTATTCACTCTTTTCAATTCTTTTATGACATTTTCAAAGAATCATTTACATAGTTTTAATTCACTTACTCAATTTAGATAATTTTTTTTTTCCTGAATCATGGGGTTAAAATCATGACTTAGTGTGGGTAAAAACATCTAACACTTTCTCATTTCTCTAAATCAGTCTAATCTGTTTTTCAAATTGGAATTTCTATTTTAAATTTAAAACTATGTACATGTTTCAATAACGTTTTAAAGCCTCAGATTAGAGCTACTGGATCCATCAGGCTCAACTCACCTCATACACACATCCAATCTCCTGCCTCCACTTCCACCCTGGTCCCACGGGTCTGTTCACCCATTTCTTTTACGAAATCCAAGAGAAATTTTTCCTTTTTTCAAAAACGTAGGGATTTAAACTCTTGTGCATTTGTGTGTGTGTGTGTGTATTTCTCTTTACTGTATGGACAAAAGACAGATTGAATATTGAACATGGAAGATCATATTTCCTGAAGGTTTAAGGACGCAGAGTCCTTAAACACAAGGTTCTTTTCTGTAGTTTCATCCAATGAGTACATGACTAAAAAATAAAATAAGTCTTTTGTGATTTGAAAATTTTACTAAGAAATACGTGCTAACTGATTAAATATTTCACTTATACTCATTGAGTATACAGTGACAATACTCATTCTTTAATTTCAGAAGCAGGCAATGTTTATTGATGGGAAGAAAGTTAACTAAGCCAGAAAATCATATATATACTTAAATATTTTTAATCTATGTCAGAGAGTATGTTATTAAAAATTTTAAGGTCAAAGCATATGTTTAACAAAAGCCACTGCAAAGTTTTCTTGTTTACTTTTCTTAGGCACCTTCAAAATTTATTACTCACAATAAACACACTATTTTTTGTGCTTATTCTTTATTATAGATGATCTTTTCTTTAGTGCTTTCCCAGCATTGAGAAAAATCTGTATAATCCCATTTGGAAGGAACTCAATTCCAGATTAATCATTTTTTAAAAGTGAAAAAATATTGCAAACTCATCAAAGGGAAAAATTGCCAAAGAGTAAATACTTAACAACTATTCATCGCATTAAGATTTTAAGTGCAAAATATTAGCCTTAGCATTTCCATGTTCTATTGATTCCTTAATGCAATGTCTAACCCACTTCAAGGGGACTATAAAGAAAGAATACAAAGTATTATAATAGCAATATTTATTTTTATTGAATACTTGTCACTGTGTAGTTTAGCAATCAATTTAATATATGAAAGATAAACATTTAGGCTCAGGATGTCTATTAGTTTTTTATTGCTGCCATAACAAATTATTATAGATCTAATAGTGAAATAGCACAAATATATTGGCTAACAATTTTGTAAGTAAGCATCCTAAGAGGGCATGGCTTATTCCTATATTCTGGGTCTCACAGGTCCAAAATCAAGCTATCCTTTAACCCGGTGCTCCTACCTGGAGGCCTTGGGTTAGAAAGAGTTATTATTTAATTCTTATGGGAGAATTCGAATCTTTGCAGTTTAGGGGTACAGACTTTTGTTTCCTTAACGCCTACCGTTTGGGAACCTCTCCACATCACACTGCTGCCTCCATCTTCCAGCCAGCAGCAACACAGGTCAATTTGACATTCGTAATCCCAGACTTCTCCAGTTGCATTTTTTCTGCCTCCAGAAGAAAATTATCTCCTTTAAGGACATTAAGATCCTATGTCTTTAAGAGTTCAGAATAATCTCTATTTTATGGCAAGGCAATTTTAATTAAATGTCACATTTAATTGCCTTTTAATGTCACATAGCCAAACCCCAGGCTAAGGACAGGAAGATTTGGGGGTAACTATTCTGTCTACTAAAAAATGGCAAAACTTCTTTTTAGAAAATAAATAGGGATGGAAAGGAACTACAGGGAAGTAGGAGGTTAGTCTGGCCTCCTAGATAAGAAAGTTTCTTAAATGGGCTCTTCAGCAAATAATGAGTTTCAGGAACCTAATGACTCAATCCATTGAGTATGTCCTATTCTCTACAAAATGCAGTTTCTTGCTTGTGACTCAAAGTGGAGTAACGATACAGTTACAAAACAGTGCACACAGCAAAGGTCACAAACATCACAGGACTCCTAGTCACCATCGTACAATACCTGGAAAATAACAGGTAGCAATTATGGCTAAAAAGAGAAGGAAAATGGGCACAGGTGTCAACTGAGGGGATGTGTGACCAATGAGAAGTAGACAAGAATATCTAAAGACTTCGGGGACCAATGAAAACCTTTATAGATATTTGTAGGAGGGACTAAGGTAAGATACCGAGACTGACCCACTGCCACGTGTAGCCTCTCCTCTCAGTCACAAGGGGGACCCTTTTCAAATTTCTCTGGGAAAGGCTCTGCTTTACTTTAAATAAATTGAGTTTCTTTTCCTGCTGCCTTGGAGTCTGGCTGCTCTACTTCCACTCCCGCTTATATTTACTTTCATTTTGACTCAGTCAAACTTGCTAGTTCTGCTCAGTGACCAGACCAGATTGACTGGACAGCTTGAGGGTCTCAGAGACTCTTGACGGAAACACTTCTGGAATTGTTTTTATGAAAAGAATCCCAGTAAGCACTCTTACACATTTCTGATAACTTTAGGATCGTAGTATTTTAAAGGATTAAGAATTCCCAGACCTCTTTGAGGAGTATGACTGATTTATAAATCTGTTAACCTAAGGAGAATAGAGCTGAACTGAAGACCAAGAACATACCAGACTTTGTGACTTTGAACCTTTGATTGAATCCAACAGGAGAATGAAATTTTAACATCGCCTTTTTTGCTTCATAATCAGAAATGCTACTGTCAGCAATAGGACATTTGTCCACTTCTCTTAACCTACATCATATGTTAAGGAGAGCATTGCCAGGAGGCCTTCACTCTCCTGGATAAACATCATTTGTTATCTTTCTTTTTTCTATGGTTTGGAGAAAATGAAGCAGTGTTTAAAAAAATCATCCTTCACAATAAGGCTCTATTGTGGATTCTACTCCAAGACTATGGTTAAACACCCAAATTTACATTCTCTTGCAAAAGTTATACGCGATAATAGAATTGCTCCAGATTACTTACTGGTTAAGCAGGGAAATAGCTACAGGTTTTGACACCGACTGTTGCATGTGAGAGAAAACATCAGGGATTACAGAGATTCAGTTGTAAGGGATTAACAAATAGGCTGCCTGGTTGAAATTAGTACTCTTCATCTAGCTCATTGTGTGAGCTGTTTTATTTTAGTTGGCTTTATTCTTAGGGGCACTGGTGAAAGAGCTTGGGAAATTTCAAGCTAAAATATGACTGCTTGGTATAAAGAATATTCTGAACTAAAAGCCAGTTGAGATCAGGAAGCATTGAAAGTATGAAATGGACGGCTGTGACCAAGAGATCAGTGGGGCAACTCACTTTCGTTCCTCTTGCTGTTATCTCAATAGGTTTCAGGATAAAAGATCCAAAATGCAATCAGATGTAGCCTAAATTATTTTAAACACAGCATTTGTCTCTCAGGTGAATTTAGTTTTCAAAGAAAATCATTTATAAGTCGATCTGTCTTCCCCATCCATTTGTCCTCCCTAGCACATGTGTCATCCCTAAACAGAATCACTTCTACCCTACATTTCCTTTCCCCTCCAATAATACAGGTATAAAAATATCTGAACTTCATTGAGATATTGGGTAATCCCTGTGTGAGTCTCTCTATGCACATGGTACTGGTAAATGAATCTCATTAATCGGCTCTAATTGTGAGTTGATCTTTCAATGAACTCTCAGGAGATTCCTTTTGTCCCTATGCGGCTAAGCAGCATACTCCAAACTCCTGGTCCCATCCTCCTGACAGTCATAATAGTCGTCTTCCTGGTGGGCTATATTTACTGGAGAGTTTTAAATGTTTGCATACAGCCATAAGATGTCAAATGATCACCCTTTGACTAGAATGACAAAAACTTACTGTAACCCATGAATACTTGCTGAGATTGGAAACCCAAAATCATGGTACCTGAGAGTGGTTCTGAAAGCATAAATTTGATCCCACTCTCACCTAAAGGAGAACTTTACCAGAAGGGGGGAACGTTTAAGTAAAATTATGGGAGGCCATTGTTTTGGATTGAGCTTGTGCATCATAGCCTGGTAGACTAGACTAAACCAAGATGGAGTCACCCACACTAAATGCATAGTAATCAAATTTAACCTTTAAGGAAACAGAAACCTTTAAGGAAATACTGAAACACAAGTTTTGTTTTTCTCCTGAAAACATGAATTCCAATACAATGAAATCTCCTCCATTACCACCCTTGCAACAAACAATAACCCAAGTCTTTATATCCACTACACAAAACCCACTATTCTATTTCCCAGAGATATTTGAGACCAGAGAAGAGCACTATATTCACAGCAGCGACAGTGTGATGTCAATGCCTCCCAAATATTGAGGTTGACCAAGAAGGGGGAGGATCTCTGTTAAAAGAAAAACCTTAGACAAGGTAAATTTAACAGAATTTAATTGAGCGAAGAATTATTCAAGAATCACATGACCTCCAAACCAAGGTAAGTGCAAAGACTGTCCGGCACATCCACGTGGTTAAAGCAGATTGACAGAAAAAAGGAAAGTGATGTGCAGACCAAGGAAGCAGGAGGATTCAGAAACAGCTGGACTGGGTACAGCCCAGCATGGGCCTCATCTGAACATGGTTTAAACAGTTGGTTGTCTTTGATTGGCCAAAACTCAGTGACTGGCAGGAGCAGGTTACCAGCTGTTTACACCTCCAGTAGCTTACAGTTCACTGTGTACAGAGGAGCATGTGGGCTGCTAGGAGGCAGCTTTAGGCTAAACTTAGTCATGTAAGCCCTCCCACCCCAGCTTTGAGATGTCCTGCCTTTTGGGGCCAATGCACACCTTCCTTGTTTTTATTTATAATTTTATGTTTGATTTCTGCCTCCATGACTGTGTGAAACCAAATTCTAACCCAGCTGCCCTGGGCACACATTTTCTCAGGCCTTGTCGAGGCTGTGCGTTCTGGGCCATTGGTCACACACACTTGGCTCAGAATAAACCTCTTTGAACTATTTTAGTTCAGTTCAGTTTTTTTTTCTCATTCACAATCCCTTCACTGACATCCTTCCTGAATCCCTCCAGAGTCCATGTCCAAGTTATACCTAAAGTCTGATCCTGTGTAGTCAGAGACCACATCATATTTACTTTAGCTGAAAGTTTCTCTACTTTTGTTTTCTTGCATAATTCTCTTGGTGTATAATCTTCTGCCAATTCTTTATTATCATCTCTCTCCCTTTTCCTCTCTCTCTTCTGTTCGTCCCTCCACCTCTTCCTTTCCCTCCCTCCTCTTCTCTGTTTAGGATTCATACTGCTGTCAGGCTTATCACAGCTGATCTTTAACATTAAGATGATTATAAATAAACTGGTGAGTATAGAAGTGGGCAGGAGAGCGGTGGGGAAGCGGATGCTTTGCTTCAGGCCAGCCCGCCTAGAGCAGGTTTCCAATCGCTGATGGAGTTCAACTTGGGAAAGGCTCCCTCCCTGCAGTCTGCTCAGAAGTTCACGTTTTTCAGCAATCCTGACATTGTATGTTTATGCAATTTGATAATTTAGCATTTAAATATTTTCATCCTCTCCTAAATGGGATCATCAGGGAAAACAATCCAAAGCCTCTTTTTGTCATTTCTTCTATTCTGTCTTGACCACTGTGCAGATTGTTTCTTGTTACAAGAAACAAGAAACAAGCGTCATTCCTGCCTTTTCATGTTTTTTACATTTTCCCTTCCTTACCCTGGACAAGTGTGTGAATACTATTTACCAGAATACTCTGCCAGCTGGTTTTCAGTTAAGATGCTGTCAACGAGAGATACTCATATGAGCTTTAGAAGGCAGGAAGGAAAAAGCCACCCCCCTTCCCCCCCTTGGTGGTGGTGGACAGATGTGTGAGCTGACAGCAGACAGCAGATGTGAGGTTTGTGGTGGCTTCGGGGCCTTTGCTGGTGATTCACTTACTGTGGTGCTGCAGGCAGCTGACATCATTAGGGGCATTTTTCTGTGATTGATGCAAGCAAGAGATTGATCATTAACCATGTCATCCTCAAAAGTGATCAATAATGTGAATAATAAAACAGTTAAACATCCATTATTCACTTGACAATAGACTAGCCAGTTTTTTCCCCCACAGGTTTGGTAGAGCTTACTTAGATCTTGAAACATCATTAAAGAAAATAATTTAATCTGTCAATATAGATTGGTAATATAAATATTATCCAATTGTCATACAAAATGATTTTTTAGAATATATGGAGTTTGGACACATTCTGAAGGAAATCAAAATATTTTACTCCCCAATATATTTATCTGACATATTTTGAGATGGTTGTCAGAGAGACAGCAAGTGGAGTAGCAGCCATATAAAGCTGTCTTTGTGGGGTCATTTGCATCTATTGTGAATCTAAGTTGATACAAAGCCTTTCCTTGTCTGGATATCAGGAGAATTAACTAAGAGTCTGCCACCTTTAAAGATCTGAAAGATCCATTGATCATCTATTCCCTCTGAACTGCTACCTAGGAAGTTTTATCTACATAACAAGACCACCTTTGCTAAACAAGCTTCTTCTTCTCTCCCTCCCTTAACTCTTTTATTACCATAGCCTGATTTATGATCATAACTTGATCATAACTTGGGGCATGGTTGAGTCCCCATTTCTTTCTTTCTTTTTTAAATTTCAGAATATTACACTGGTACAAATGTTTTGTACATAAATTGCTTTTGTGCAACCTCAAGATAGTATGGAAACTGGGGTAAACACTGTGATTTTTCATGTATGTGCACATTAATCCGTCTGTATGTTTTTTCTCCAATTAACCTGCCTTTTGTGAAATGATTTTTCTGTGAAACTTCAGAGGGCAATGGGGAATTTTTCCTTTTGCCCCTTGAGTTTTGATGCTGTGAGCAGGATACTAAAGGTTCTCTCTTACTTCCTACATTTTCCACCAAATTTTACTTAACGTTGTAATTAATATATGTAATTAAAACAACTAGACATATAAGAAAAAATTTTATACCAATTATATCAGAAAAATAGGATGATTTGGTTATGGTAAGAAATGTTATAGAAAGAAGTGAGAATGTGGTCTTTGTTAAAGGAAAGTAAGTTTTTGCTGTGTAGAGTCTTTAAAAAGTTGTTTTAAATCGAAGAAATAATAATTATAACCTATTAAACTAAATGGATATAGAAAGTTTTATGAAAAAAATAGAAAAGGTTTTAAGAAGTTATAAAAGGGTTTATGGAAATCTTAATGTATGTAGTAAAAACTAATTGATATTGCATGGAACTTTTTATGATTTTATTAAAATTAACTTTAGCATTAATACATTGATGCAAAAATAGAATTCGATTTTATCTATGGTGTAAGAATTTGTGTAGTATTAATAAGAGGTAGTAAAAGACTTTTATTCATTTTTTGAGTAAACTAAAAAAAAAATAGGAGGGGATTGAGCCAGAATTTTTTGCCCCTTTCTGTCCATGCTGCTGTCTTTATTAGGTCTTCTGATTGTTTGGAAAACTGAGGCTCCTTTCTATCAAAGAGTAAAGATTTTTGTTTTCAAAATCTTTGAGTTTTAACTTTAGCTAAATGAATGACTACCAATTTGTAATGACCTCTGATCCTATTTTAAGCATGTGTTTGAATCTCTGATACTTGAACAACTTTCCAAAATCAAATTTCAAATTCTAATTTCTGTCTTTTTGACCTCAAACTAACTTTTTGGATATTTGAGCCCATGAGAGTCTAAGACATGCAAGCCTTGTGTAGTACACTGAAATCACAGGAACATTGCCAGAGAAGAAATAGAGCTTAGCTTTCTTCGAGTTATATTTATATAAGTGTCTTTATTTATATGTGTTCCAAAATTTTATGAGATTCCTAAAATTCCAATATGTTTTGGTGTATGTTATCAGTCATAATTATAATTATGTTGAAATGTTGTATGTCACAGAGACAACCAAATTTCCTTGTTAAATGTGTCTTTGGGGGTCTCACCTGTGGCGCAGTGGGTAGGCAATGGACCCATATACCGAGGATGGGGGGTTCAAACCTGGCCCCGGCCAAATTGTGACAAAAAAAGAAAAGAAAAAAAATGTGTCTTTAATCATGATTATTCTAAGTCTTTTTTTAATCCACAAGCATTTTTTTTTTTACTGAATTTATTCTCAAAGAGCAATTTAAAATCATCTATAGTAAAAAATGTACTTCTTTAAGGAAATTTTGGAAAGGAGTTGGGAAGTACTTTGAATATAGTGCTCTGAAAACTCTGAAGATCTTATCATTGGACTAGGTAAAGAAACTCCTAGGACTTTAATAAAAAAACTGGTAGATTTAGGGCAGCACCTGTGGCTCAGTAAGTAGGGAGCCATCCCCATATACCAAGGGTGGTGGGTTCAAACCTGGCCCTGGCCAAACTGCAACCAAAAAATAGCCGGGCGTTGTGGTGGGTGCCTGTAGTTCCAGCTACTCAGGAGGCTGAGGCAAGAGAATCACTTAAGCCCAGGAGTTGGAGGTTGCTGTGAGCTGTGTGATGCCATGACACTCTACTAAGAGTGATCAAGCAAGACTCTGTCTCTACAAAAAAAAAAAAAAAAAAAGGTGGATTTATGAGGACTCCTTGTTCAACAAGCACAGCAAAAGTTAATTACATATGATTAAACTAATAGAGGGCTGAAATATGTTTTACTAGTATTTGTTTGAAATATTGCTGATTCTTTTTATGCTCTTTTTTAGAAAGCCAAGAAACTTTTTTCTTTTGAGCTATTTATGGATTACATCAATTGGATAATATTCACTTCTCTGAGCAAAACTGAGGCATTATCTTTCCCTCTACTCAATTTTCCCACAACTTGGAAACTATTTATGAGTACTTTTAATAGCATTTTTTGATGTAATATAGTTTTTGCATAAATTTCTAATAATCTATTTCATTTTGTATCAGAGCACAGTTGGAAATATTGGTAATTTTACCAAACCTTTGACTGGTGAAGGACCTCAGAAAATTTTACCCAAAAATACAACTCCTTGTTATTTTGAATTAAAAGCCCTTAGATGTTAATAAGGTCTTAGAAGCAGCTTTTCCTTTATCTGCATAACAAGATGGAACCATCAGAAGAATAATCAACTTTCCCTCCATTCTTGTTATTTCAGTGTATTGCTGGACAGAAAATAAAAAATGCCAGCACACCTGGCCCAGATCATTTCAAACATAATACTTGTCTCTCAGGTAAATTTATAAGTCAATGTTCCCCCTCATCCATTCATTCTCCCAAGTACTTATTAATCCTCCCAATAAACCATTTACTATCTCTAAACAGAATTACCTATACTCCTCATCTTTCCCTCCCCTGTACAAGGCAGGTACAAAAATATCTGGATCCCAGTGGGATACTGAGTTATCATTCTGTGCTTCTTCCCATGTTCTTGGCAAATACACCTCTTCCTCTTATTAATCTGTTTTAATTACAAATTGATCTTCCAGTGACCTTACAGGGGAAAGAGGGTGTTTCTCTTCATCCTCATACTAAAATGGCATATCTTTAGATATGAGTAGATATTGAGGTTGACTATATAGTGTCAAAAGAAGAATCTGGAAAGCTTGGCCTCATACCTTAGCTATACAGTTTCCTTAAAAGATTCTTGATCTGTAGTAGGTAAAGAATGTCACTTTTTGAGACACTAAAGAACCGTAAGGGATTTCAAGATCTCGACTATAGAGGAATTCATCTACCTCATATAGGTAATATAGGCACAGTCTGATAGTGTAACTGAGATAACAGACTGAAAAAAATGGCAAAAATATTTTCTTTCTCTAAAAACTTCCCCCACTCTTTTTGGGAACAGAGACCTGTGTTCCTGCCTCAGTCAGTGTAAAGAGGGTCAAGGACATTTTTTGTTGTTCTTTTGCTGCAAGACATGGCTCAGCTGAACTGTCTGGATGGTGGGTGGCAACAGAGAATCCTGTGAACCTCCCAGGTGGGAGTAGATCATGGCTTTGTCTTTGGGGCAGATGGGATGATTAGAATCATTAACTATAGATGAATGGCAATAGCCTAGATCTGAGTCAAAGCTCCTATTTCTGCTCAGGAATTGGGAATTTTAGTACTTTGAGATGATAGTCTGACATTTTCCTCCTTTGCTGAAAAAATAATAAATTTCTCTTTCGTTCTCCTCAACAACTTGTCATTCTTCTGTTGTGGCCTTGAGGACAAGTGCTGAGCTTTTAGTAAATATAGCAAATCCTTGTGTTGGTTTCGCAGCTTTAAGGATTTTAAAAGTCTAATCCAGGATTCATTATAGAAATGATCAAGCAATCTCAAATTAAAAAGAGCCTATATGTCCAATTAATATTCTTGCTTCACTTTATGCAAAATAATCAGGCCAATTATAATAAGACGAAAACTCATTTTGTAAATGAATTGGTTCTTTTTTTTTTGGTAGTAATGGAAGACTGGAGAGAGAATAATTGTGTTTCAAAAGGTAACTACAGTACACTTGTTATTATGTTCTAATCTTATTAACGGTTTTGTGTTGTATTAATTGCTTATAATTTGAACTAAATTCTGAATTTCTTTTCTGTTTATAAGCCTCCAAAGAAACATTGTAAAGTTTTTTCCCCCTATTTTTATGACTTAGAATCAGTAGAAATTGTAACTGTGTTGTTCTTAAAGTCCTGCTACTGAAGGCAGACAAATTTCTGGTAGAAATCACCACAGCAATTTGTGATTTGTACCTGCTGATTACTTATAAATTCACTTGAACATGTGGTTTAAATTACAGTCCATTGCAATCAGAATTTGTTTCAGAGACTCTGGAAAAACTAGACTACTCCAAACATTGACCTCTGTTTTTATGCTGTTCCCTATAAAAACCTATTATTAAAGAACTGTTTGCCTTCATCATAGATAGGGACCTTGCCCAGATGCAATTCTACCTCCTGGAGTGGGACACAGCTATTTAAGTGAATCAATCTATTCACAGGACTAAGAAACTTATAAAAGAAGCTATGGGGCAGCATATTTAAATTTACTATTTTCTGCTTATCCTGAATTTGTTTTTCCTCTCCTTTGTCTCTATTTAACAACCTATAACCCCAATTTCTCTAAAGCTCTCAACTTGGCTTCTAATATATGAAATATTTAATGTCAAAATGAGGATGTAAGGAGATGAAAACACTTTTCCCCAAAATTTATTTCTTCGACATATTTTGAGGTGGCTCTCAGAGAGCCAGAAAACAGAAGTAGCCCTGCAAAGTTGGGTTCTGTGAGAGAAAATTTTGTATCTATAGAGAATCTGAATCAATACAGTCAGGCCTCCCCTAGGTGAGCTAGGAAAGATCAACTGCGTCTGACACCTTTAAAGGTCTGTAAGAAAAGCTTGCCATCGACTCTCTCAGAACGCAGCTACTCTGAGGTTTCATTTGCTAGACAAGTCTCCCCTTCTTTTCCCCTCATAATCTTGTCTTGCCACTAAGACCTGATTTATCGCTATGACCCGTTTTGGGCCATTCCCCGAGTCACCATTCTTTCTGTAACCTGACAATAGCAAATAAGTTTATGCACCTCCTTGTGGGGTGGGAGAATCACTGTGATCCCTCCCCCATATATGACAATAATTTTTTATGCCTTTTCTCCAACTAATCTGCCGTTTGTGAATTGATTTTTTAGAATTTCGAAGAGTAAAGGGGAAGTTTATCCCTTGGCTCCTACAATTTTTTATTATCAACTTAAATTTTTCAGTATGACAATCTTTAAGTGAATAAAAACAAACTACTAGATTTCCAGTTTAGTTAAAATTCAGATATTACTAATGTAAATATATTGTCAGCAATTTAAAATCAATCCAGAGCAATAATCTCCCTAAAACTATTATGTTTGAGGAATATATTTGGTATATTGGTATCATTTGTTTTTTTCTTGCTAATACATTTGAGTTCTCTGTGGATTCCGGTTGTTAAACCTTTGTTGGAGACATAACCTGCAAATATCTTCTCCCATTCTGAGGGCTGTCTTCTTGCTTTACTGTGTTCTTGGCTGTGCAGAAGCTTTTTAGTTTGATCAGGTCCCAGTAGTATATTTTTGATGCTGTTTCAATTGCCCAGGGGGTCCTCCTCATAAAATATTCACCCGGGCCAATTTCTTTAAGAGTTTCCCTGCACTTTTCTAGTATTTTTATATTTTCATGTCACCCCACTATTTTTTTTGTTGCAGTTTGGCAGGGGCTGGGTTTGAACCTGCCACCCTGGGTATATGGAGCCAGCACCCTGCTCCCTGTGCTACAGGAACTGCCTGATTTTCAATTGTTTATTATAAGTTAGGAACTGAATTAAGAAAATGATTGCAAATGATGGGGAAAAAGAACAGAGACAGGAGAGAAGTGGATCAGAGAAACACAAAATCTATTGCAAAGTACAACAGCCTGAAAGCCTGGTGTTTTCAAGAAACTGTCTTGCTGGAGCTTCACGGCTTCCCCAGCATGACTCAGCCCAGAGGTCACTGAGTACTGAGCGACAAGGCTTTCCAGGGGCAGAGCTACCCTTTCAGGGAGAGCTGGGGTATTTAGGAGTTAGTGAGGGAATGCAGAACACTCTGGAGACACCACTGTGGCAGGGAGGGCACCTAAATCACCTTGAGAGAGAAAAAGTCTCTCAGGAAAGATAAAGGGAAAAATGTCTCTTCTGTCATCTCAGTATGGGCAGAAGTGTCAGCTCATCTCCGCTTAAGGTTTTCCAGGGGTGTAACTGCCACTCCTGAGATTTGTATCTGTGTATTTTGGGGTCTGCTTTGACATCCTGCTCCTGAACTGTGTTCCTCGTCCCATGCTCTGTGTTAAGATCCTAAAAAACTAAGAGTCATAAAAGTAGGAGGTAAATTACTTAAATTAACTAGTTAGAGAAATAATTTGATGAGAAAATGCAAGCCCAGCAAGAACCATGCTGTAATGGTTGAACCATTAGATTGACAATTGCAACAGTGATGTGGGTCATAAAAATGGAGCTAGCCCAGGGCTAGGGGCTTCCACCAGTCCTGACGCTCGAAGGTGGACAGCTCCCTCCCACCACCAGCTTTAAAAACTTTCTTCTTGTGTCTTCGAATCTTCATTTTCTCCTCATCCTCTCACCCGCATAAGTCACGGGGGAAAAAACTCATGGTGTAGCTTGGGGTCAGTCCCCAACAATAAAGTTCTATTCTCCTAGAAACTTCTAAAGGTGTTAAGGCAGGCCTTAGGCTATGAGAGTGTATTTAAATCTAGTATCACTCTATGAGTTACATTTTTAAACACAGAGCTGAACTTATTCTGAGAAACATTTTAAAAATGTTAAGAAAGTCCAAAGGATTTTCTTCTTAAATGTTAATGAACATGAAGAGTACTTGTAAGAACACTTAAATTTTATTTTACCAATATTTATTAATGGTATCAGTAATTTTAAATTTTGAGCTTTCATGTTTATGTATACCCTCGGCAATCCTGTGTCAGACCTTGTCCAAAATAATTTTCCTGTTCCACTCCAATGTTGAAGACATCCAACCTGTTTTTTGTTTGGTTGTTTGTTTTGTTTTTGTTTTTGGTGCCTCTTACTCCAGGATAAGAGGTTAGTTTTTTGTTTTTGTTTTTTTTGGCCAGGGCTGGGTTTGAACCCACCACCTCTGACATATGGGGCTGGTGCCCTACCCTCTTGAGCCACAGGCACCACCCAAGAGTTTAGTTCTTTAGCCCCCAAACATAGTTAGCTGATCACTGGTTATAGAAAGAAATTGCCTATTCAATTTGAAAACTTGGCAGTTATTTTAGGATATGCAAAGTTTATAGCAAGAGTGGACAGAGCTGATTTGTAAATCGGTAATTGTCTAGGTCACAAATTTACAAGGAGGTCCTACAAATAGTGGAAACAATTATTCTTCTGGCTGATGGAGTTGCCGTTGTGAACAGCCACATCCTTTACTTGCTAGATAAGGAGAGTGGAAAAAAGGTGCAGACACATCTTTCTTATAAGAGAAATCTCAGCCCTCAGCTTGTGAGCAATGTGAGGAACAGAAATTCAAGAAGGAAAGACAATCATCTTCTGACCCTGAGGAAAGGTTAAATAGGAAGATGCATTTTATAATGCAAAAGAAAAGAAAACCAGAAGATTGCATTGCTTGCAGCAGAAGAAATGAGAACGGTGAAAGGAGAGAAACCATTTTTAACCGTGAGACACACCAGAGATTGCCTGGACTTCATCCAGGAGATTGCTTCAAGATGTATTAAACTTAAAACTATAAACAAAAACAAACAAAAACACTTTATTTCGTGTAACCTAAAATAGATAATAAAATCAAAACAATTGTAGAAAAGGAATAAAAAAAGGAATTTGTCAATTATCAATTCCATTCCAATAGTTTTGTTGTTTATACAGTGAACTCCAAATCCATGACAATGGCTTTCAAATGTTTCCATTAGATTTCACCTTGTTTATGAGTGTATTTACATGTATATGAACTTAATTCTAATGTAATCACATGGATAATTCCTATTTCTTGAGTGATCTTTGGTCCACTTGTAGCTCATACTGTAGGACACTGCAGGTGTTTTTTCCTTTTGATCAAACTTTCAAAAGATTTCACATCACTAATTGCATGATGCTTTCATTTTTATTTCTTATTCAAAATCCTTTTAATCAGTGAGGTAAAGTACTTTGCATTTCTTCTGACAAGTCCTATTGTCCAGTCAGATAAGACAAATAAATCCAATCAATCTCCTCTAACCCATACATTATGCTCTTTGGATATTTTGTTTTTTCTTTAACTCATGTCTTTTTCTGGGGTTGACAATCTACTCACCTTAAAGCGGTCACAACCTTTTCTGCCTTCCTGACAATATTTCAGAACTCACCTCAAGTATGATCTCTTTCTTAATACCGCTGTATTATTCCAAATTATTTTTTTTGAAATCTATAATATCTGTGTTGATATTTCTTGTGGCATTTAATTTTAACTTTTTTTTGGTGTTCTCATTTCATTTTGCATCATATTCATTAATATTGTATTGATAGAATATGTGCCCTACGAAAGGTATCAGAGTATCATGTATAAAGTAATATTCATAATTTTTTTTTTTTTTTTTGCAGTTTTTGACCGGGGCCAGGGTCGAACCTGCCACCTCTGGTATGTGGAGCTGGTGCCCTACTCCTTACAGGTACCTCCCCAAGTAGTATTCGTAAATTTTAATGAACTAAGATTATCTTTTTGTTTGTGTATCACTGTATTTATTCTTTTTTACATCTAGTCATGAAAAAGAGAATAAATATAACTTTAGGTACGTGGAAATGAAGGAAAACAACTATGGTTTCCATAGTACAGACCCAATCGTCCTTCAATTTGCGATGTCGGAATACCTGCAGAACAGAACAGACAGAGGCATTACACTGAAATCATTTTTACTTCTAGCTTTCCCCAGTTTGTTGTCTAAAGGAATATAACTAAGATGCTTCAAATCGCACTGACGCAGAAACTCCATCTATTACGCTTCCCCCCACGCTCTGTGTCATTAGCTATCACTCTCCGTTTATGTTAGTTCTATAATGAAGTGTGCAATCTTCATCCTGGAGCTGCTGTGTAAATGCACACTATGCTTTGGGGCAAATACCAAAAGGACACTGACATGGGAGGATTAAAAAGGAGTCTCTTTTAGGATAGAAAAATTAGGAAGTGGCATTTTTTTTCCAGATATGCATACTGACGCCGGGGCTCATTGATCAGTAAGCAGGATCAGCTGAGATTGAACCTTCACTTGCTCTCGTCCAGGTAGCCGGGAGCGGAACACAACCTGGGCAAGTACACATGGCCGCTCTGCTTAACATGGGCTCTCATCGCTGTTCCTGTTGTCCTTCCTCAAGCTTTCTGCTTCTGTATTTATCATTGACAGTGGCACGGCAGCCTTTCCAGCTCCTGAGTTATCACTAACACACAGGCTGTTTTTGTCCTTTCCTTTGATGGTCCTCAGGTATCTCCCAGAGACTTAAATTAGTCACTGCTTCAGTCATTCCTTTTGCTAATCATCGGTCTGCTTTCTTATGTCCTGTGTACCGCATCCTGTTTCTTTATTCCACCCTTTACCTATTTTAGTATACCCTTGCTTGTCAAACTATGTATTTAGTATTCAAACATGGAAAACATTTTAATAATCCTCGCCTATTCCCCACATTTCCACTTGGTATTGCAGCTCTGAGACAGGCGAGGGGCTTGTGTGCTTTTCACCGTCTCTCCATGGAGGGTAGTGAGGCGTGCACGATAGGGTCTGTAACTGGTTCTCAAGCTGAGAGGACTTATTTCTTCCTCTAAATTAAGTTTCAATATTCTGCTTGTCCAAGGCAGTAGCTTCTTGCAGCATGTGGCATTTAAACTAATTTTCATGCATTAAATTAAATTGTCATTCGTCAGTCACACTGGCCTTACTTCAAGTGCCCAAGGCGCCCCAGCTGTGGAGCATCTTCTGTGCAAAAATTCTGTTGCACTTCACTGTTGTAGTGCATGACTCACAAAGCTCACATGTGTTTTCAATTATATATTTAACACCATAATCAAGCAATGTTGTTTTCAAGGCCATCTTTTAGTGCTGCATCATATATGATTCATGAGTGGTGTGATGATCCAGTCTTTGAACAATGATTTGTTGTTTGCTATAGAAATGACGTCACTCTCCTTTTCACCACTTTCCAGTAAAAGGAAAATATAAATTTCTCTGATTTCATATCAGTGTAACTTCCACTAAGAGCAAATAACCTCTTCATCATTTAGCAATTATTAAGCCTCTGGTTTTTTTTTTTTTTTTGTATCTACAAAGAAGGTGAGGAAGGCAGGAGTATGTGTGCAGATGGCTTTTAAAAGCTTCATTTACCTCAAGTCAATAAAAACGATTACTTTCTTCTTTGTAAATGTGCTAGATTAGCTCACATAGATGCACCACGTATTACACAGCTCAGCAGACACGGCCTCGGGGAAATTATTTTGATTATATATTAAATAGAATTTGTTAAATTTGGACCTAACCTAGGTATATTTGCTAATCTTTTATAGAGGAGTTTGACATACTTTGTTTTATTCTCACAACATTTTATATAATTGTAATTTTATCTTTGTATTCATGTGAAAACTGAGGTTCAAACTGTTTAAGTAATTACATGGAAATCCTATATGCAATTAGAGTACAAACAGGACTTCTTTGCAAGTGAACTTTGTGCTATCTTAATAATATTTTCCATTTCTTTTAATAGCTTTTATCATTTTATTACCATAAATCAATCTTTGATGTAAACAAATTATAAATATCAAAAGCTTTCCCATATGCCACAAAATATTCGGGAAAGTGAGAAAAAAACTTTTTACTCAATGCTTTATTACTTTTAAAGTTAAGAGATTCAAATAATCTTTCACCACAGAGTTTAACATATTTTAACATATAAATCATTCATTCGTTCAAAAATCAATTAGAAAGTAACTGTTTTTCATGCTTTAATCTAGGATTTGGACATAAAAAGATAAGTGATTTATTACCATTGATTTTATATGGGCAGAAAGGGAATGATTGCTTTCTTCTCAAAAGAAAAAAGACAGGGCTTGGCACCTGTAGCTTAAGTGGCTGGTGGGTTTGAATTCAGCCCGGGCCTGTCAAACAACAATGACAACTACAACTAAAAAATAGCCGGGTGTTGTGGTGGGTGCCTGTAGTCCCAGCTACTGGGGAGGCTGAGGCAAGAGAATCACTTAAGCCTATAGTGGAGGTTGCTGTGAGCTGTGATGCCACAGCACTCTACCCAGGGCAACAGCTTGAGGCTATGTCTCCCCACAAAAAAAAAAAAAGAAAAAAAAGATATTTACCTAGGGAGATACGGAAGTTACAGTTAGTACCATACTATGGGCATAATAAATTCATGCTGAGTAGAAAGTGGCACAACAGACATGGACAAAGCTTTTATTCAGCTATCAAAAGATCTTACATTTAAACATTTCATTTATTTATTTTTTTGCAGTTTTTTGACCGGGGCTGGGTTTGAACCTGCCACATCCAGCAAATGGGGCCAGCGCCCTACTCCTTTGAGCCACAGGCGCTGCCGCATTTTATTTTTTTAATTTTTTTGAGACAGTCTCACTATGTTGCCCTTGGTAGAGTGCTGTGTCATCACAGTTCACAACAACTTCAAATCATTGGGCGTAAGCGATTCTTTTGCCTCAGCTTCCTGAGTAGCTGGGACTACAGGTGCCTGCCACAACACCTGGCTATTTTTTGTTGTTGTTATTATTGTTTAGCTGGACCAGCCTGGGTTTGAACCTGCCATCCTCAGTGTATGTGGCTGACACCATAACCACTGTGCTATGGGCGCCAAGTCTAAATGTTTAATTTTAGATGGTACAGCATATACTACAGTTAAGCAAAATCAACAACAGCGAAGTTTTTAATAATAAAGATATTAAATTATCTAGCGTTGCTAGCTCAAAAATAAAGCATTTCACTCTAAAGTATTTCAAGAATGGAAGAAAAATTATCCAATGTCCTCAGTCCTACTATGAAACTAATTTATAGCTTTCATATGAATATAGTCAATTATACCCAATTATACCCCAAGAATATGGTGAAAGGGGGGGGCGGGGGGAGGATGAGTGGAGGAAGGGAAATTGGTGGGACCACACCTACAGTTCATCTTACAAGGGTACATGTGTAACTTACTAAATGTAGAATATAGATGTCTTAACATAATAACTAAGAAAATGCCATGAAGGCTTTGTTAACCAGTTTGATGAAAATATTTCAAATTGTATATAAAACCAGCACATTGTACCCCATGATTGCATTAATGTACATGGCTATGATTTAATTAAAAAAAATAAAGCATTTAGATATAAAGTGATAGGAAATTACACTAGAGAAATACACCAGATAATAAAATCTCTCCATGGAAGTCAAGGAAAACTTTATGAGTGCAGAACCATTGGAGAGTTCCATGTAGGAGAGTGAGTTAATGATACTGATAGTTCACATAAATTATTATGGAGCTGAATTTAGAAAAGTTTAGGAAATGAATCACTAGGATTAATCTAAGAATTCTGAAAGCTGCTTCTTCTATCTAGGAAGTAGCACAGATCCTGGTTAGAAAGCAATATTCTATTTAAGACAATTAAGAGATATCTTTGGAAGTTTTTGGACATTGGTTTGATTCATTTGTGGATGTTGGTTTGTGGATTTGGACAATAATATCAACATGTTTTCAACCACACATAGCAAAGAACTCTGCTCAAAGTGGCTTAAACAATGAGGAAAACAGTAGTCACCAGACAAGAAGTCCCATGGTGAGAGAGATCACAGTAGGTTAATTCAGTAACTCAATAAAGTCAAGTGCCTTGATTCTTTCCAGTTTTTTCTCCACCATCCTTGGTTGTCAGCTTATTCTCAGACTTGCTGCTATCATGTTAACATCTTAAAACACTTCCTGACACCACATTCATAAAAGAAAAGTGTCTTGTCTTTTTCACCACCAAGGATCTTTTATATACCTCTTCTAAGTTTCTTCCTCGTGTCTTATCAGTAAGAGCCGCTTCATTTGCCCACGGAGGTGAATGGCATCTCCATGACTGTCAGTTAGGATTTATCCCCTGGGAGACTAATGTGAGAAGGGACAACCTTCTTGCTACTTACAGATGTGGTGTCTGGAACTGCCATTGCACAGACCACTAATGCTCTTTTCACTTTTTTTTTTTTTTTTAATTTTCTTTGGTGGTTGTTGTCATAGACAGCAGAGAGGGTAGGTAAATCCATCTCGTTACTCCCTTTTACCAGAAGCAGAGTCCTCTATACTTGGTATCTTAACTTCTTTTATATTTTCCACAGCTTTCTTACTTTCTAATGATGCCAGGGAGAGTGTTTTGAACTAAATTTTTACCTCTCCGATTCTCTCCAATTTTTGTTTTATATTTATTTATAGAACTTGTATTTATTGTCTTTTATACTTTCCAATTATTTAAAAAAGTTTGTAATTCTTTTATTTACACATTATGCACATATAATTTAAAAGTCTGTGTGTGATAACTGATTATGTGAAGTCCAGGCTCTGGGCTATCTCTTGAATTCTGATCATGGTATCTATTCTTGTTGAGTGTTTGTTTAGTTTGATTAAATAAGTCACAATGAATATGGAAATTTGTAAACATATTTGGTGGCCTATGAGGATGTTAACATTAGGTTTGCTTCCAAAGACACTTAGCATTATAACAGTCTCATGTTATTAAATGGAAATCCAGGTATAGATGTATATGAAAGTTGGGCTTCAGGTCCTTCCAGGGCCAATTTCTTTCAGGTTTATGATTATATCTGGAAGTATAACAATACCAAACCCTTCTGGGATATCAATTACAAACTTGGGACATTTACTAGGAAACTGTTCTTTGGCAGGCCCAGACTAAATTGTTAGTTTGTTTAGACCAGTAGTTCTCTATCAGGCACAATATTATCTCCAAAATTTGCATTGTCTAGGAACAATATGGTTGTCACAATGTGGTGGAGAAAGGGTTTTCCTGCTAATACTTCTTTAGTAGAGACCTGAATCCACAAAGAACTCAAGCAAATCAACAAAGAAGCAAAGAAGCCAATTAATTACTGGGCAAGAGAAAGGAATAGAACCTTCTCCCAAGAAAACAAAAGAATGGCCAATAAACATATGAAAAGATGATCGTTGTCCCTAATAATCAGAGAAATCAAATCAAAACCACCTGAGATATCACCTAACCCCAGTGAGAATGGTCTACATCACAAAGTCCCAAAGCTCAGATGCTGGTCAGAGTGCACAGAGAAGGAACATTTATACATTGTTGGTGGGATTGAAAATTAACGCAGCCTTTTTGGAAAGAAGTGTGGAGAATCCACAAAGGGCAAAAAGGAAACGTGTTTGACCCCTCAATCCCATTACTAGGTATCTACCCAAAACAAAAAAAGAAAAATCATTTTACTATAAGTTGAATGTATGCTTACCTCTCTGGTTTTTAGTTCTTGTGAATAAATTTTTTCTGTCTTCAGAGTCTCCAAAGCCTATAGCAGGATGGATTGTTATTTTATTTTCTCTGATTGCCCAGTTTTTAATCAGTGGTAGAACAACCAATAGATAGGGGGTATAAGTTCTACAGGCCCTTACAATTTAAATACTGTTTCCCTACACATTAAATTATACCATTTCCTTTATTCAAATAAACTTTGCCATATATTTTTGAAATAATTTTTAAAAACTTCCTTTGAGATTATTTGACTCTAGATGTTTACTAAAAATGGTATAACGTAACATAAATGCCAAATGTCATATTTTTTAGACGTTTTTACATGTTTTTAAAAATTTTGGCTCTTTCATTTTACTTTGACATTTAGAGGAAAATTTTTCTTTTATCAACTTCAAATTTCTTTTTCTCATATGCTTAAAAATAATGGTATAAAACCTTAAAATTTCACAGAAATCTGTTACTCTACCACTGTCATATTTTAAATTTATCACAAATA
The DNA here is from genome assembly GCA_963574575.1 of Galagoides demidoff. Classification (NCBI taxonomy): domain Eukaryota; kingdom Metazoa; phylum Chordata; class Mammalia; order Primates; family Galagidae; genus Galagoides; species Galagoides demidoff. Next base: position 24,330 of record CAUYQV010124545.1, read on the forward strand.
ATATTCTGAGGAAAAAAAAATATCCACTAGTGGCACATGCCAATCACTTAGATAAGAAGTGATTTTTGTAGTTGTGTTTCATAAGACTTGTAAATAACTTTATGGAGCTATCTTGGAGCTGCATATATCATAGCTGACATATAATTGACAGAGGTAATTATCTTCTCTTTAAAACACTAATTGTAACAAGCATCTTTCAATACGTTTATGGATATAACATGTCTCAAGTCAATCAATGACACAAGGCATTGTATATTTTAACACCTGACCCATCTCATGTAATGAAATAACTATCGAGAGCCAACTGTGTAGGGCAAAGAGTACTTAAGTATTATGTTACCTAAATTCAATCCACGTAATTCAGAAGTACCTCACAGTTTCCATTTTAAAATTTAAAAAATTCTTTTGTTTTTACTGTAATCTATATCCAGTGTTAGAAAATACAATATATTATAGGCCCGTCACCTTGTTTCATTAATTCCCAAGATTCCAAGATGCTAGGTGATTATGTTGCAAACACAATCCAATACTTTAACTTGTAATACTTTAGCTTTCTTTTTCTTGTCCTTATGTTTGCATGGTTTTTAGTCATATTGACATATTCATCATTGTTGAATTTACAATAAATTATGCCACTGATATAAAACCCTAGAAATTCACATAAGACTACGAATCAATAAAATCATCAGAAATATGAAAGACTGGCCTTTCTCACAAGCACATAACTTGACTGACCTTTCTTATAAGGATAAGGTGACCAGATTTTAACATTGGTAACGGGGGACCCCATTGGGGGGGCGGGGCCTGACAACAATGCAAACTATGATAAGCAGTTCTTGATAATCAGTTCTCAACAATTTGTTATTATTAAAGTTTAACATTATAAAATTAACAAAAATAATATAAAATGCATATCCTGGTGAAATAGCCACATGGCAGCCCAAAACCGTATACTTCCTTCCTGTTCTCCTGTGTTCCCTACCTTGTCGTGCATTCTTTCCAAAAATTTGGGCTTTTTAAAACACCAGGACACAGGACCAATTGTTAAAAATCGGGACTGTCGGCTTGGCACCTGTGGCTCAATCAGCTAAGGTGCTAGCCACGTACACCTAAGGTGGCGGGTTCGAATCCCCAGCCTGGCCGCCAAACAACAATGATGGCTGCAACCAAAAAAAATGGCCAGGCGTTGTGGCGGGCGCCTGTGGTCCCAGCTTCTTGGGAGGCTAAGGCAGGAGACTCACTTGAGCCCAGGAGTTGGAGGCTGCTATGAGCTGTGATGCCATGGCACTCTACCCAGGGGGATAGCTTGAGGCTTCGTCTCAAAAAAAAAAAAAAAAACGGGACTGTCCTGCCAACGGTGGGATGTCTGGTCACCTTACTCTAGAAGGAGGGGGTCTACTTGTTTGTTCCAGACAGTTTGGCTCCTTCTGAGCTAATTGTCCTTGCCTAGAAGCAATGGAGGGAGTCAGTCTCCTTCTGATACCTTGCCCAGGAGGGGTGTAGGGAGTTTACATCAGCCTTTTCATTTCCAAATAAAGTTGCATTAACCTCTTCATTCCCATTAACCTTTTCAGCAGCAGAAAACCATATATTCCCTTCCCATTTTCCTGCCCTTCCCTAGCTTGTCGTGCATTCTTTCCAAAAATTGGGACTTTTT
>CAUYQV010124549.1:0-21664 GCA_963574575.1 Galagoides demidoff
GCGCCTGTGGTCCCAGCTACTTGGGAGGTGGAGGCAGGAGACTTGCTTGAGCCCAGGAGTTGGAGGTTGCTGTGAGCTGTGATGCCATAGCACTCTACCCAGGGGGATAGCTTGAGGCTCCGTCTCAAAAAAAAAAAAAAAAAAAAAAGTTGCCAATCCTATTTTTCAAATGAGAAAATCAATGCAGAGATGAGACTTGAACCTAGGTCTTCTGACTTTGACTCTCAACTGACATTTACTGACCTTCTTGTGTATTATCAGGAAATGACAATAGCACTTTCACATACCTGATTAAATAATGAAATAGTTTATGGTATCATGAGGGAGGCTTATATTATAAGAATATAGCATGAGCTTCATATTGCTTAACTAAGCTCTTGCCTCAGATTTAAGATCAAGGTGAAAAGAATTTTAAGGCCTTTCAGCAGACTGGCAGATAAGTCTACTCAATATGTCACACTGGCAGTTTACTGAACACCTTAAATCTAATTTTTTAAATTAAATTATAGCTGTGTACATTAATGCAATCATGGGGTACAATGTGCTGGTTTTATATACAATTTGAAATATTTTCATCAAACTGGTTAACATAGCCTACATTTTGTAAGTTTCACATGTACCCTTTTAAGATGCACCATAGGTGTGGTCCCACTAATTACTCTGCCTCCACCCATCTAATGGGCTTTTTGTAGTTTTTTTTTCCCCTAACTCTTCCTTGTCAAAATGATGTAAATTAGTTTTTAAAATTTTGTTTTGTTCTGAACAAATTCACAACAGTGATAGTAAAGAGGACTGCAAAATTCTGACAGTAAGAGTGACATAGCTGAGGTTGGAAATTAGATCCAAAGCCCATAGCCCAAGTCATTAAAGAATTCAAATTTAAACTAAGGAATTCAAACAGTAACTTTTACAAAAAACAGTAATTCTCCTGTCAATTACAAATTGTAGAAATATTATAATTACCAATCCACAATTGATATGGCCCTTAGAGAGAATATTGTGCTTTTTATTAATGGATATTACTAAAACTATAAAGAAGAAATGTTATATCTAAGTTGCCCTCAAAGCACTGTTATCCATCAATAAAGGTCAGAAAAGTACCTAATTTGGAGGCTAGAAGGTCAAATGCTGTTTTTCTGCTGATCTTTTGTGATCTGAATGAGCATTTTAATTTTTTTTCTCTATAATTTTTAACTGGGCATGAGCAGTATGCTAGTAAATATTTAACAACTGGTTAAAAGAAAAGCCTTATTTGTAATATTTTTAGATCTCCACAGCGTAAATGTTTCCATGATGGCCACTTTTAAGATATCAACGTGATGCCAGATACCTTGCAAAATTCCTAAAAATTAAACAAATTTGCCTCTTCTCAACTGGAAAGACATAACAACTGACTATGACACAACTCCTGTCTATATGCAGCATTTTTAAGTTGCCATAATGAAATAAAGCTAACCATAAACATGGAAAATAATTATTATTAGCACCATTAAATTTTTAAAAAATCACTTGCATGAGAACAGAGTATGCTTCCTTGGTCAGAAGGCAGGAAATCTGAGTGTATGGTCCAGCCACAGAATCTATGCCTGATTCTATGGTATTTGACAAATTACTTATTCAGAATATGCCTATTTGTTGGGTTTACCAGTAAGAGGATGGAAAGTTTTTACAATACATATGTTAAAATGGGGAAGGATATCATAAAATATATAAAACTATTAAATGGAGAAATATTGTAACAGTTAAAACTGGTGCAGGTGCCCATATCTCTGAAATTAGGGTGAGCCTCATGAAAAGCATGTAGATGGCAAAAACAAATTTAATGTATTCTGTCTTTCCTTTCTATTATTTTGGCTTGATTCTGATGGAAATTTGCAGATAAACTGAGTGCTCAGGATTCTTGGTCTAAAAATATAGGGAAAATAACAGACAAGATAGCCATTAGCAGAAATACAACATGCCAGAGAACATGTTAAGAGTTGAAAAGAAAGTTTCTCTGTCAGAGACTATTAGTATAAAGTCTAAAACTGGTCAGACTGAAATGAAGGACTGAAATGAAAATACTTCCAATGTTAGTAAGTTTAACATGACAGGATGTTCAAACCATGCAGATCAATCATGTTTTTCATGTTATATATCAACAACTGTGTTTTTTCTGTGAAGAAATATGCAAAACCACTTTCAGAAATGACATGCATTTTGGAAAGGGGTAAATAGATCATTGCTACTTTGTATCCAGTTAAAATAGAGATAAGATTATGAAAATCTTTGATGATACAGGCATTTTGGTAAACTCGGAAAGGGAATCCATTTTAAAGAGAGGGAACAAAAGAAAATAATGTATGTTTAATTGCTAAAAAACCCCACATTTTAAAAATTAAAGGAACAAATTAATGGTGAAATAAACTGGATATATTTCTACCTTCTCTACTAATAAAGCCTTTATGTGTTCAAAAATCATCATATTGCTTTTTCTATTCATTAAACTTACCTGACAGCCTGGTAGTCCAGTATCTCTGCTGTACAGGGAAAACGAGCCTCTCTCTGATGTTTTTCCTGTAAAACAAAAAAAACCCTTTATATGAAACCCCTCATTTATAGTCAGTTTAACTTGTAGACTACTCACTGTAATGATATTGAGGTTTGGAAGTAGAAAGAACAAATTAGAAACAAGAGGATAAAGTCCAGTAAATAAATGTTAAAAAGCTTGCTATCATTTCAGCAAGTTTAAGAGTCAAATTGTGACGCTGAAGCATGCAAATACTTTCTTTTCAATGTATAATATTTAAAACATATTTAAAACACAAGATTCTAGGGGTGGCACCTGTGGCTCAAAGGGGTAGGGCGCTGGCCCCATATGCCATACCCAGCCCTGGCAAAAAAAAAAAATTAAAAAAAAAAAAAACAAAAAAAACAACCCCCCCAAAACACAAGATTCTATATAGCCAACACTATGATTCATGTACCCACTAGTTCCCATATTTGCTTCAAACTGAACCTTCCTCCTTTGCTTCTTTCTCTCAAAATTTAAGATAATATAAATATAGAACCAATATAAATATGGTTCTACCCAGACTCCCAGATAATTGTCCTCATAAAATTGCTGTACATGATTCCCATGTATATTTTGGACTTTTTCATATATATTCAGTCATGTTCTCAAACAATACACATTTCTGTTTCCATTTAATATATTTAAACAGATGGGATTACATGTTATACATCATTTTGAAATTTGCATTTTCACACATTAAATATTTTGGAGCTACATGTTAATAATAGACATTATCAGTGTTCATTTTTATTGCTCTAAAATGTTTCATTATACTACAACCAGTTTATTTCTTTACTAAAAGATAGTTTTTACTTTTTTCTTTGTTCTGAGCAGTGTTGAAACAAATATCCTTGCACACATCTTTTATACATACACACATATACAAGAGTCTCTCTACGGGAATTTAAAAAAATGCACACTTTCACTTTTACAGAGATTGCTTTGCTATTCTCTGAAGTCACTGTACCGATTTACACTCTTCCCAGCAATGTATAAATTCCTATTGGGACTATATCTGCAGTTCAAAAATCTCATGGCCAAATGGCAAGAATGGTCCAAGCTAGTTCCCGAGGGGAGGGCAAAATCCCCCAGTGCTGACAACCGAAAGCAGTGTGCTCACTCATTTCTTTTCAACACACTAGAGTTTAGGTATGGTCAGTAAAGTGAATTTGGAAATATGGTATTACTGAGGCTCAGAAACTAATACCCCAAAACATGTCACTCTGACATAACAGACTGCAGAAGCAGCCTCAAGGTCTCTGTCACCCAAAGGATAAGATAAAGTTTTCCCCTGAAGTTCCTTTATCTGCTTAGAAACTGGACCTGCCTGAGTTTTTACTGCATTATTAACTCACATCCAGAAAGAGAGACTGAAGTCTGTCAACACACACCTGGACAGACTTTTGTCACAAATCACTGTCTGCTCTGCATGCCCTAGGACTATGTCCCAGGCCACTGTATGTTCTAAGCCCACTGACTCCCCCTAAAAATCATTTAGTATCACCGGTCACAGTGGCTGGTGTCTGTAATCCTAGCACTCTGGGAGGCTAAGGTGGGCAGATCACCTGAGCTCATGGATTTGAGAGCTGTCTGAGCAAGAGCAAGATCCTGTCTCTAAAAAAAAGCTGAGTGTTGTGGTGGGTGCCTGTATTCCCAGCTACTTGGGAGGCTAAGGCAAGAGACTTGCTTGAGCCCAAGAATTTGAGGTTGCTGTGAGCTATGACACCATAGCACTCTACTGAGGGCAACAAAACTGAGACTGTCTCAAAATAAATGAACGAATAAATAAACACATATATAAATAAATAAGAAAGAAAAATAAGAGAAAAAATCATTCACTATCCTTCAAATTACAATGTTTCTCCTATCTTTCCTCTCCCTACAAAGAAAAATATATAAATACCTGCACTCCATTGAGATATACTGAGTAACCATTCTCCTGGAATTCCTCTGTTATGCATGTAAAAATAACAAATTTTGTATCCCTTTTCTCCTTTTAATCTGCCTTTGTCACCTGATTTTCCCAAATCTTCAGAGAGTGAAGGGGAATTTTTTCCTTGGCCCCTACAATAGTTTTAACTACACAGTCCCTCACAAATAAGCATGTTGTGTAAAAAGATTTCTGGAAACAGATCACAATTTGATGGTAATACCAAAGTTGGAGGCACAGTAAAGGATGACAAGCTGAGGCTGGTGGCACTGGCTCATGCTTGTGATCCTAGCACTGTGGGAAGCCAATAGGGAAAGACTGCTTAAGGTTAGGAGGTTGACCCAGCTGGAGCAAGAGTGAGACCCAGACCCGTCTCTACAAGAAATTGAAGAATTAGCTGGGCATTGTGGCTGTAGTCCCAACTACTCAGGGGGAGGAGGAGCTTGAGGCAGGAGAATAGCTTGAGCCCAGGAGTTTGAGGTTGCAGTGAGCTGTGATGATGCCAGTCATTATACCTAGGTAAAGCAAGACTCTGCCTTAAAAACAGACAAACAAACAAATAAAAAAGACAAGCTAATTCTTTCCCTATTCTAAGGTAAAAATAACTATATAAGCAAATTTGATAAGAAGTTAGCTAAAATTTAAAATTATTCAAGATATACAAACTTTACCATAGTTGTACACTGTCCAGTGAGTTATTAGCTTGTGGTTGTATAAAAATATAGTTTACTGATAAAAAACCTACACATAAAAAGAATGGTCAAAATTGTTTATACATTGGTATGACACCTAATTTTTCAAAGCCTTGGAAACATAGGGACTAATATTAATATTATATCCTTTTCCTGCCATGCTGGCTAACTGATAGAAAATCTTATAGCTTTAAGTCTGGCACCTATTAACCTCTTAGATCTGCAAACTAATCCTTGCAATAAAGCTAGTTATTAAAAAATGCTTCAACAATTAGGAATATAATAAGACCATTAAAGATATAGCATATGTTTTAAGAAAGCCCTCTTGGCTATAACTGATGAAGTACCTGGTTCAGGCAAAGTAATACCTACAAACACAACCAATGCAGATTTATAAGGAAAGGTTAATTAATGTCTATTTATTTCACACATTCCCACTGGAAAGTGGGAATTTATAAAACATACATACAAAGAAAAAATGTAACTCTTTAAGGATATACCTTTTACAAACAAGAATGCTTATAAGAGTCAAGGCTATGTCTCAAGGTCTTGTACTCTTATTATTCTAGTCTTGGGTAACCTATCTCCCCATATCATTAAAGGATTGTATACCTGCAAATTCTGATACATACGAGGTCTGACAATTAAGTTCACAAACTCGTCTTAGAAAAAAATGCTACGTTCTTTGCTGAATATCACTACAGGCACCTTTGAAGTACTGCCTTTAGCCATCTGGTGACCACAGAGATATTCAGCAATGGGACATATAACACTTTTTCTAGGAGAGTTTGTGAACTTAATTGTCAGACTTCAATATGACAGCTCTAATTAGCATTCCAGAAAAAGAATTCCAAAACTGCTTTGAAGGATGAACTAGGCGCTGGCATCAGTGTCAGTGCACAGCTTCCCAAGGGCAGTACCTCGAAGGAGACTGTAGTTATATTTAGCAATGAAATATGCAGCACTTTTTCTAGGCTGAGTTTGTGAACTTAACTGTCCCACCTTGTACTCCTCTCAATGCCTCATCAAAACAGTAGTGAATCCTCCTGAACCAAGACAATGGCAAGAGACTAAAGGAAGGAAATACCAACTAAGAATGACTGGCATAGAACAGATTGCTGGGGAAAAAACAAAGGACAGCCCACAGACACAGATATTCAAGGTATTGCTATTTTAATCAAATAAATAAGTTTATGAGTTATTAAATATCATTCTCAGTACATGCCTTTAATTTTAAGAAATTACTGCTTTTAAAAACAAACCCTGTCTCATATACTTAACTTGGCAGGACAGAATTGAGAGACTACACTAATGTTATTTAAACAAATGCCATAAAGTTATAAAAATTTAAAAGAAAGATTACAACAGTTGCTTTAATCATTTCTCACAATATATTATCAATTCACCAGTGGTTGAAACACTCTTTAGGCCCTTGCAAATTCCTCTTCCTGAAAATGTTGTTTTAATAACCAATAAAGAATAAAGCTATGATACATCCTTTCTACAATGTATACATTACATCAAAACATCACATTGTACCCCATAAATATATACATTTATTATTTGTCAATTAAAAAAAAAAAACTTAAAAGCCAAGCAATAACCTGAGGTCTGTTACATTCTACTGTTGTAGGTAGAACATTTGAACAAGAAGGTTGCAGTGGAAAGGGAACAAGGTAAGAGATAATATTACTCCTCTTTTAATGAAATACAGTCTTTAAATAAATCTTAACATCTCTGTAGAAGCTGTTCATTTGATAGCTCGTTTAACAAAATATAAAGTTTTAAACTTACTTTCCTATGCTTATTAAAATTCCTAAATTTCTTTTCCCTTTCACAAAGGACATTCGACTCAGAGAGAATGAAAAGTAATTTAACATAAGCTGAAAACATTAAAAAATTTCTTCTAAAACAGAAAGTTGATAGCTTGTTTTCAAACTGACAATCTATTCAAATGAGATTTTGAAATGTAAATACCTTTTTATTTCACTTTTCATTTATTAGGAACTAGTTGTTTTCTTAGGGACTTAAACATTTGGGCACCCTTGAAATATAATAATGTATACACAGTCTGAGACTTAGAAGGCATTCATCTTTAATTCTTTCAAAATTACTTTTCACAAGAACTATTTTCATGAATTAAAATTAATCATATAATTTTCCTTATTTTATCTCAGGCATCTGGCAAAAATCTCTGGCTACTCTACCATTGGTTTCAGCTAACTTTTGCATAAATACTGTAAATGGCAGTATATGGACAATTTTAGTTGGTAAACTTCAACTGACCACATTTAAGAACTATTATTAGTAACATAAAAGATACCTAATTTTCCTTGAAACACCTGTGAAAAAAATTATTACAAAGAATTCAGTAGTATATTCTGGTATAGGAGTTTCATTTGTGCTGGGGGCAGGTAGGTATGGGTGTAGGTATACACACATGGCATGGATGGGCCTCTTGGACAGGCTTCTCGGACAGGCTTCTCAGAATGTTTTTAAATGCACAAGACAAAATATGTAAGTATTAAATTGTAAAGTAAATTGATATATGATCATCAGAATGTTAATAAAACACATTTGCTGCATGGTAATTTATCAACACAATAAATGATAATATGTAGCAGCAGGCCTATTAGAGATAACCCAAAGTATAAATTATAGTTTAAGGTATCTACAACCAACTATATTTTGATATAAAAATATCTGTTCTATTTGTGACCAAAAACACAAGTACTGCTAGGATTATTTTGCTATCTTTCAAAATGAAAGGACATATGGCTGGGCATGGAGGGCACACCTGTAGTTCCAGCTACTTGGTAAGGTAAGGCAGGAGGATCACTTGAGCCCAGGAGCCCAAGACCACCCTGGGCAACATGGTGAGACCTTATCATAAATAAATAAATAAAATATCTCAAAGCTGACCAAAAAGCACACTTTTTCTAAGAGTTCACAAACTTAACTGTCAGGCCTTATATGATAATGATGACAGCTCTCATGGCCATTCCTGAAAAAGAGTCACAAAATTGCTTGGAAGGGTGGACTAAGTGCTGGCATCAGTGCACACCTTCCCAAGGGGAGAACTTTGAAGGTGATCAGAAGTGATATTCAGCAATGTAGCACTTTTTTCTAGGATGAGTTTGTGAACTTAATTGTCCAACCTCGTATTATTAGAAGATATACATGTACATACATATATGTATATGTTTGTATATGCGTATATTAAGCCATCAGAGACATGTAGATATATTATATGCATATATCATCTATGCAAAGTTTTTTTAAGTAGTTAGACCTATGTAGTTTTATATTAACCAGCTCCAGTGTTTTCTGATCTAAACTAAGAATTGCTCAAGAAATCATAGATAATTTTGACTAATTTATATAGTACTTAAAACTACTATTCAAGAAATAGGGCCTCTGAGTGTGGTGGCTTACACTTGTAATCCTAGCACTCAAGGAGGTTTGAGGTTCAAGGACTGCTTGAAGTCAGAAGCTCAAGACTAGCCTGAGCAAGAGAAAGACCCCGTCTCTACCAAAAATAGAAAAATTAGCTGGGAGTGGTATTAGGTGCCTATAGTCCCACCTACTCAGGAAGATGAGGCAGGAAGATTACTTGAGCTCAGCAGTTGAAGGTTGCTGTGAGCTACAATGATGCCATTGCACTCTACCTGGGGTGACTGACAGATATTCTGCCTCAAAAACCAAAACAAAAGAACAGCAAATTACTGAAGTTCAAGAAATTATTTTCCCTAGTTGTGTAACACACACGAACTCGTAGAGGCCTAATTACCTGAATAAATATTCTTAGAATTAAAAAAAGAAATTCTAAGTCATCTTGTTCTCTAGCACTAGCATACTTTCAGTTGCAACTCTCCATTCTTAACTAACAATATATAGTACAAATTAATGTTAACAGCCAATAAGGAACTTTTTAGAAGATAATTTGCCTACTTAATCTTTTGACAAAAGGATACAAACAGCAATCAACTCGAAGCTGGGAATAGATAGGCACAGTTCTACATTCTTATTCTTTCCCAACATAATCACACATACCCAAGAATTGACGAGATAGAAGAATCTAATTTCCACACATTACAGATGGCTAGTCACTCTGACGGACAATGGGGAGTCAGATACAAGCCTCTGCCCTCAGTATGTGCCAAGCTTACACCTACTGGATGAAGACCAGGTGTTAGAAGCACTGCTACATTTGTTAGATGTTTCCTTTTTTTTTAGTGAGATAAATCTAATAGTATATATTTTTAAGAAAATATATACACAAAAGTTAGATGATGCCACAATTCACATTCTGAGAATGGTGTTCAGTTTCACTCCTCTTTCAGTGAGCAGATTTGGACCCAAGTAGCAAAGTCAGGTGTTTCAAGGTCCACATCCAAAGTGCATTATGGGTGGTGCTAGAAAAGTGGACAGACAGTATCTAGAACTGCAATAATTCCCTAAGGGCTACTGAACCAGAAGTGGACCCTTACCTTCACTAGAATGGAGAAATATGTACCTTCTGGTCATACTAACAGAGAGGTGAAAGTACCTATAATTTCACAGAGGGATCTTTGGAGGCCTAAGTGCAAACAACTGAGCCTTTCAGGCAAGTGACTATTTCCAACAAAGACAGTCTGGGAGATAAGCTATACTCTGCCCTACACAGTTTTAGAGCCATCAACTTAGTTTTTATTTAGATTCAGATCATGTTGTTTCACGGTTATGAGAATAATTAGTCTTGAGGATAAAAGGAAAAAGCACTGACTGGAACCAGTTGATCAAACATGTGAGCAAACTATAAGGTCAGAGTGGGATACACTTCCTTTGTCTGACTGCTAGAGAACGAAAATCCAGCATGTCTTGGAAGTTTCTCATGTAGAAGGAAGAAAACTACCCAGGGGTTCTTCTCTATTGCCTTATAGAAAGAGGGACAATTTTTTCAAAAAGCAACTGAATGGCTTAATCAGGATAAGAAAAAGAAGGGGGTAGAATGATAATGACACAAAACAGAGAAATAGCAAAGAAGAAACTATAAAACCTTCCCTCCAACCCCGTGTGGATACATTACTCCATAAGTGCAGTTCAGAACAGACTGGCTTTCAAAATAGTCACACTGTCTTGTGGGCACAAATCAGATCTTTTAAAAGCTTGAAGTGCTGTTAAACCACATCACTCTATCCTGTACTTATGCAAGTGATTTTTTTCTGAACATTTAAATGTAGGACTTCATTTCTTAAAAAAATTATTTTAAATTTCATCTTTGATTTGTCACATCCTAACCTACGTGGGTTTACGGTGAATACTTGGTAAGGTCAGAAAAGCAGGATAAGAAAACTAGGAACTGATAACACATATTTCTCCATAAGAATCAAAGGCATGTCCACTCCCAGGGGAATGTAAGAAAATCAAGAGTTCAGATGCCCTCGGAAATCCTACTGGCAAGTCATATAAGTAGAGGAATATGTCATACACAATTTCAGGAACCCTGGGTTGTCAGGGTTCAGATTATTAGCAGGGTAAAAGCTAAGGTCCAATTTTGGCAACTCCTTGAAGGGCAGGTGAATTACAGGATCTCCTCATCATTTCTGAGGTAATAAAAATTACTGAATTAAACGAAATGACCTTTCCCAAGAGCGCAGATTCAGTTTCTAATGGGGTTCCAGTGGCTACCTAGTTAATCTCCCATCCAAAGCAGTACTACTTTGAAAACGAAAGCAGTACTACTTTGAAAACGAATAGTCTCACTGAAAGAGGTCCACTAATGATGCTTTCCATTTTCTATCTCCCACATCTAAAGGATAATGCTGAAAAGCCAAAAGGCAGGCAGGGAGAAGAATCTAAAAACCACATCAGCTAAAATGCAAGGATGTTTGCTGAGAAAAGACAAGGATCTGGGGGAAGTGTGATCTCCATACTTTTTAAGACTTGCAGAACTATTATACCAATGAAGAGTAAGACACTACACTATCTGGTCCCAGTGAAGGAACACAGGAACAAGGATAAAAGTAAAGAGATGTGTTCTTGGGTGGTGCCCGTAGCTCAAGTGGCTAAGGCGCCAGCCACATACACCTGAGTTGGCAGGTTTGAATCTGGCCCGGGCCTGCCAAACAATGACAACCACCACCAAAAAATAGCCAGGTGTTGTGGCCAGAGCCTGTAGTCACAGTTAATTGGGAGGCTGAGGCAAGAATCCCTTAAGCCCAGGAGTTTGAGGTTGCTGTGAGCTGTGATGCCATAGCACTCTACCCACGGTGATAGCTTGAGGCTCTGTCTCAAAACAAACAACAAGAACAACAACAACAACAAGTGTTCTTTTAGTTTGTTATGATAAAGCACTCATAGTAAACATAATTTCCAAAAAGGAAACAAATTATATAATGTTCCAGTAAATCTAAGTATTGAAGACCTATGTGGAATGACAACTCTTATTGTGAAAATCATTAATGCAGTAGAAGACAAGGGTTCAGATTATTAGCAGGGTAAAAACTAGCAGCCAAGTTCCTACCACTGAGTACATCACGGTAGGTTCATGTTTATTGGACATTTGGATATTTTATAGTGAAATGGTCATTTAAGCCTTTTGCCCATTTTTTTCCCTACTGGATTGCCTGTTATGTATTGATTTGTGAGTTTGTCATATACTTCAGATATAGGACCTCTTACTGGATCTATATGATTATCTTTTGTAGGCTGCCTTTTTACTCTGTAGGGTCTCTTTATCAACAGAAATCCTTCACATTAATGTAGGCCAATTCATCCATTTTCCCCTTTGGTTAGCCTTTGTTGTTGGTGCTGGGTATGCTATAAGAAATCTCTGCCTACTCCAAGGTTATAAATCTGTTTTTCTACATTTTCTTCCAGAAGCTATACTATTTAAATCTGAATTTGGTTTTTGTGTATATTGGTAAGGGGTCAAGGTTCATTTTTTGATTTTTGTGTTTTTCCTGCAGGGATATGCAACTGACTTTGACACTATTTATTGAAATGGCAATCTACATTTTAAAAGACTCACTATGGCTGCTGTATGGAGAATAAGCTCTAGGGGAAAAGTATGGGAGCAGATGGACCAACTAGAAGACTACTAATGAACAGAGATAATTTACTCAAGCTCACAAAGTAAGCAGAACTAGATTATGGAGCTATCTGACACCAAATTCTTAACCATGTACTACACTGTTTTTCCAAGGGAAGGTTAGGGCAGAATTCCTATATTCCAATCACACTGGTAGACATTCGGTAGAATCCAGGTATAGCATATGAATCCTTTTCGATATACACCTCTAAGCAGCCTCTAGCAATCAACTAATCTGGTATTGAACACAAAACCTAGTCCTGCTAAAAAGAGGGCTCGATGACAAATCGCCCTCCCCACCAAAACTGCCAGTAAAACCCAAATACACCAAAAGTCTGTTCTGGATGTTACTAGAACATAGTTATGCTAGTTCCACTTACAAGTAAGTTATTCTTCATTTTTCACAAAGTGCACAAGATGATGTAATTCTTGCTTCAAGAGCCTGTTAGAGAAGTATTTATTCTGAGTTCATCTTTCTGGACCTTGGTTTCCTGATCTATAAAAATGAGTAATTTATACAACATCAGAGACTGTACAATGGCATCTAGAGAGGTTGTTTTATGTGGCCAATGTATATAAATGTTGTGGCAGCCACAAGAAAGTTCCTTATAAACTCATACATCAGGGAGGGTCATTCACTGATGGCCTAAGCAGCAAGGCTTTGAAATCCACGACTGTGTTTGCCCTGAGGCCCACTTTGTGGGGCAACTAAACTAGACCCCTTAGTGGGAGACAAGGCATTCTCACTGTGAAAGGCACTTTGCTTATATTGAAAGTACCATTGCTAGTCTATTTGTATTTTTCTTCCTCCTAGAAACCCTGTTAATATCAATGAGTAAGTGAAGAAAACTGATTAAGAACTATGAAATGAGACAGTAAATTTCAAGATCCTCTGTAGATCTTAATCTACTGGCTGGAGAGACCTGCTTTATTACACCCTCATGGTGTGTGTTCTTTCCTACCAGTTGAAAATAATGTATTGATGAGGAAGCAGCCAGAGATAAAGATATAGAAGATAAAGCCTGCTCAGCATTTATTTCTACAATAATCCCATAAATACCTGAAAATTTCTAGCAAACTAAAGTTTACTATTTTCAACAAATAGATACTACTTAAATTATTGACTTCATAAGTAACAACACAAATTAGGATAGTTCCCCTACTGTATGAATGCCAATATTATTTCTCTATTCATTTTTGCAAGACATACCAATTTGCAGTCATAAATTCAAATTTACCATCCAGTACATAAAAAATTTCATGTGCTATAACTTAAGTGATTAATATTAGACTGGTTTTTCTTAAAAGACAAATGCTTAATCTCAAAAAAAGAAAAAAAAATCCTGGAATTTCAAAAATATTACCTAGATGAACATTACTATATTCCAAATGAGCTTTTCCATATTTACTTTTCAGAGAAATAATATGAAATCTGTATATAAGCAAATCTAAATATTTGGGCACAAATCTAAATTTGATGATCATTTTATGAGCAGACTACTCCCTTCCCCTTGGGTATCTCTGAAAATTCATTACTTACCTAACCTTTTAGCTCACAGAGGAGCTGTTCCTCTTCTTTTAAGTGAACCATATCAAAAATTTCATACAGTTTGAATCACACTAACCATCTGGAAAACCACAAAATGCTATCTTACATAACGGGCAAATATGTAGTGCTACTGGGTATATTAGAGCAGAGACTTGGGAATTTTGATTATTAGATTCATCTCTTGGCTCCTGCTTCTCTCTCACTAAGTGTACTGAGCAAGTTACAAGTCACTTATGGCCCCACTTGCTCTTTTAGGAAAATCAACTCAGTAACATGTTCCTCACACAGACTTCTACCATTTAATTAATGTTTATAAAGTACTTGGAAATTTTTTCTGGAAGATCCTAGGCCAATGTTAGCTACTATTAGAATTACACACCTCACTTTTGTAGCAATCTGTCAAACTTACAAAAAAAAAATCTAAAAGAGATCTCAATCAACTAGATTTTTTTTAAGGAAAGGAAAAAGAGAGAGGGTTTTAAAATAAATGTCTGCCTATATTCTTTGCAACAATTTGTTTAAGCATTATTGGCTAACATGTGTGCCAAGCACGCTGCTAGCTACACTGAAGATATTTAAATATCCAGTGCCAACAAGCACAGCTGCTGGGCTCTCTGTGCCCTCCTCTTGTTCGCTCCATGCCAAATTACTCACACAGCTATGAATGATGAGGCAGCAGCATAGGAGAATGCCAAGTGTGAGTGAGATTAGTGATAAACCAGAGGATCCCCACAGAGGTCAGTGATTAGCAAGTTTCCAATTGCAATCAGTTTTCCATCCCAGCCTTTATCTCATCATATATGCCATCTTAACTCTATAACAACTTCCTGTGACAGGCATCAGAACTATAAGCAATTTCCCAATCAGTAATTTCTACAGAATTGCCATTGAACCAGTAAAATATCTTACTATCCTGTTAAGAGCACAGTCAGACCTGGGCACTTTGAATAGGTCTGAGGAATGACTTCTTGTGATTTTAAAACCTGAGATGAAGTAGTCTAGGATGCAAACATTCACCAACCCAGCTACTGATACTTATGCTTCCCATCCTTCCACTTAAAATCAGATTTACAAATCAAACATATACAAAGAGATGAAGATGAGGTTTATATAGAACAGTTTGCCTTTCAACCATTAAAATGCAGGATTTAATATAAGAGGGTGAAGTGGGTGGATAGTTAAAAATTAGGAATAAATGAATAGAGCAGAGTGAGGTAAGTAAATTTGGGTCCTTATCATTCACCAAACTTTTTGGGCAATTTTATTGCCCAGTTATGCTATATGTAGAATATATAAAAAGTATGCATCATAGGTAGGCTCAAAACCTAAATTCCACTGAGACCATTTTACTTAGTAATTATTGTATTGTGTTCCCCTAAATTCAGAAATTAGTGCTTTTCTCATTTAATGTCTCTACACTTTCCCAAACACATGTAAACCTTAGAAAAAAGTTGGGTGCAGCAGTTTATGCCTATAATCCTAGGCATCTAGGAGGCCCAAGGCAGGATTACTTGAGGTCAAGAGTTCGAGATTAGCCTGAGCAAGAGTGAGCTGCCCTTCCCCTGTATGTCTACCAAAAATCGAAAAATAAGTGGAGCACCATGGTGCACACCTATAGTCCCAGCTACTCTGAAGGCTGAGGCAGGAGAATTGCTTGAACCCAAGAGTTTGAGGTTGCAGTGACTTATGATGACACTATAGCACTCTAGCTTAGTCTCAGAGTGAGACTCTGCCTCAAAAAACAAACAGAAATAAAACAAATCAAAAAACCCCAAAAGAACTTAGAAAAGAAGACATTTTCATTTTTAGAACAATCCAACGGATTATAGAACTACTGTGTTTCCCTGAAAATAAGACACTGTCTTATATTTATTTTTTCTCAAGAAGACACACTAGGGCTTATTTTCAGGGGATGTCTTCTCTCTGCACCGAAATGCATGATATTTTTTTTCAAGTTAAGGTATACTTTATTTTTTTTTATTTCAGGTTAATGTGAGTGTACAATCAGATCAAAATATTTGATTTTGTTCTGTAGAGACCCTCTTGCAGTTATGTCCTGCATTCAAAAGGTGTGTTAATTACCCCTGATTATTTTTTAAAAGTACATGTTGTTTTTCCATACTGCATAGCCATTTTTTCTCATTTTTTAAAACTACACATTCATGTTGTTTTTTCATCTGCATAGCCACACCCATCACCAGGTCTTATTATGGGGGTAGGGCTTATATTTAACAAATGCATAGAAGTCCTGCTAGGGCTTATTTTTTGGGTAGGTCTTATTTTCAGGGAAACACGGTAGGAATTATCTTTTGGCTGCAATTCAGGAGGAAACAACATGAATGTGTAGTTTTAAAATATAACCAGGGGTAGTTAAGCACACCTTTTGCGTGCAGGACATAACTGCAAGAGGGTCTCTACTGAACAAATTCAAATATTTTGATCTGATTGTACCCCCACATTAACCTGAAATTAAAAAAAAATAATATACCTTAACTTGAAAAAAAAATCATGTAATTTTTGTGTCTTACTGTCCACCCCATTCTACTTTTGTTTGAGACAGAGTCTTACTTTGTCAACCTCAATAGAGTGCCGTATCATCATAGCTCACTGCAACCTCAAACTCTTGGGCTCAAGAGATCCTCCTGCCTCAGTCTCCTGAGTAATTGGAACTACAGGTGCCCACACGATGCCTGGCTATTTTTTTAGAGACAGGGTCTCGTTTTGGCTCAGGCTGGTCTCAAACTTCTGAGCTCAGGCAATCCACCAGTCTCCACCTCCCAGTGTTCTAGGATTACAGGCGTTAGCCACCACACCCGGTCCCATTATTAAATAAAAAACTGAGTTGGTCCTTCAACACCCTAATTCTACTCCTAATTACTACAACATAAAGAAAAAGAATGTCAAATAATAGTCACCAAATAATTTGGCTGGGGGAAGAGAAAAGAAGAAATTATTTAATGCATTTATTTTTGACATCTCTTTTTCTTCCTCACATTAATGCATGTTGGTAGATGGACACTTAAATAACCTACTCTATCTGACCCACTGCTTCTAACAAATCCTTACATCAATGCTTTGCTCAGAAATTTCTTGTTTTATACAATGACAAGCAGAACATAAAGCTCATTGTTGCTAATTACCATGATTTTCTCACATCTTTCTGTATTTTGACTGCTTGATTTAGATCATGACCTTACTAGGCAAGGTCAGTGTCTAAGTCTGTTTTTTATGGTACCCAAGGACCAAAAGGCAGATGCCACTTGTTCAGAGAATATTGGTCTGGAATTCTGGACTTGTTTTGTTTGTGTGCCAAGGACAGATTCTACTCCAAGGCTTGCTCTATGGCACACAGCCACATAAAGGCAGAGAGACAGCTCAAGAGAACTGTGCTCTAAAATAGTGGATAATAAATGATTGTTAATTAGCCAGTTCCCTTGACAGTAAGGAATTGGAATAAAAGGGAAGAAACTAGTCAATGGAACTGCTACCATTCATCAACTATCTGGTCATAAACAGGTTAGTGAAATGAAACAAGTATGGAAATCAGAGTCAAGCAGAGTGAAGCAGGTCTATTTCTGTCTCTGCTGTGAACTAGCTGTGAGACGTGGTTAAGTCACTAAACTTCTGTAGGCCTCAGTTTCTATACCTGGAAAATAAGGTGCAGTGAGGCAAGTTTGGACTGATTTCTTTCCATTTTAATGTCCCATGAAGACAACATTCTCATCAACAACTCTGCTATAAATCAGATACCCCGCTTCTGACAGAATGTAAGTTTGGGGACTATAGGTAGTAAAAAGGACAAGCTGCTAAAAAACATGGGACTTATGGAATAATTATGATGTGCAGCTACTATGTATAAAAAGAAGCATATAAGGAGATCATTATACATTTGTTTAATACATTTTAAGATATTTAACTGTGAATATGGTATGTTGAATGTAACAAACTGAAATCGTATACTCAAAATCTCTAAGTCTTCATTCTATTCAGATTAAGAAAAACTCTAAATGTTAATAAACTTTCTTACTGGTGGAGAGCCCTCAACACCCTCTATCTGTATAATGTCAAGATATAGTACATTTTGCACACCACAGAAAATATATAGGCATAAAGCCATCAAAAGGAGACATTCCATTTTGTTGAACTAGATGGAAAAGCCCAGAAGAGAGCCTTAGATCCCCTTTATGTTCTGCTAAGATTTAAACAAAGCTCTTGCTGTTTGATAGGTACTCTGAATTTACAATATGAGATATTCAGTTTTCACTGAGTGAACTCCAATATTGTAATTTACTGCCATCCTATGTTTGAGTTTGAAAACAGGTAAAGGCCAGTTTCAGTTTCTTAATGGGGTCAAGGTCCAAAGTTTATCTGTAAGTAAGGTATACTCACAACTCAAAATAAATTTTTTATGAACCAACTTATTAGAAATGAGCATGCAAATCAATGTAGGTCATAGTACATCTAAGTAGAGTATTTGATGAAGGGAGAAAGGAAAGCTAGAAGGAAAGAATGAAGGAAGTTAAGGAAAAAAACCCCCAAATATTATAATGATAAGATAGGTAGCATGGAGTAGTGATTATCAACAAAGACACTGGATGCAGGCTAGCCATTTTTAATTCCCATTCAGTTCTACATAACCTCTTTGTCCCTTTGTTACTGAAACTGAAATAGGGATAAAAATAGTTCCACTTCACTGGGTTTTTGTGAGGATAAAATGTCTTCACATAAAGAGCACTCAGAACAACAACAAACAAGATAAGCAACTAATTAAATTTTAGTTTTTATCTTTAAAATGTATTGACTAAAAAGCCGATATATGTATCTTGAATATTAGTGCTTAAAGAAAAAGTCTTGTTTAGAGGATGGGAAAAAAGCAGATTCCAGACAAAGAATCTGAAGAGAACTTTTGGATATTTTCAAAAGTTTGAAGATTCTTTATGCTTTTCATTTCATTAAAACTTAATGACTTCATTTTTCCCTTTCTGTTTACGAATAGGTATATGTCTAACGCTATTTGCATACATAGCCACAAACAATTAAGTTTCTGCCTACAACTGTGATAGAAAGATTTGCCAAAGAAAGTGTATAAAATCTGGAAAAGGTAGTAGAGAGATCTGAAGAGAAGTGAAGGCACAAAAAGACAGTATAAAGTGAATTTAAGTGGAATTATAGATTTTTAGTACAGAGGGAACAAGACAGACATACTTCGATATAATCCATAGCAAGCTTATTCCCTTTTCCCCAAGGTTTGGGCAAAGTGGTTATAGAAGAACAACTTCAGGCAGTGCCTGTGCTCAAGGAGTAGGGCAGCGGCCCCATATACTGGGAATGGAGGGTTTAAGCCCAGCCCTGGCCAAAACTCCAAAACTCTAAAAAAAAAAAACCAACAACACCTTAGGTCTGATGGTTCTGAGTCCCTCATTCAAGACGACTTGGTTGTTGTCTGAGGTTCTTAGGGGAAGGAAGGTCATCTTTATTAGGTGAAAAGAAGGACCAGTTTTACCAATGTGTAAACAAATTATCAAGTTCACTATTTAAATGTTTTAATCTAGGGAAGAACCTCTTAAAAATATGTGCATAAACCACCAGAAAACAGAGGATGCAAAAAGACAGTCTCTTGGTTTCTGTGTTTCATTTTGATCATTTGCCTTCAATGTGTTATTACTGATATGGTGAGACTTAAGGCTGTCATTTTGTTTGATGTTTTCTATTTGTAGCATTTGTTCTTGATTCTTTTTTCTCTCTTTCTCAGCTTTCTTTTGTTTTAACTACTTCATTTAATATACTTAACTGGCAAATAAATTGCATTTCTTTTTAATATTTTAGTGGTTGCCCTCAATTTACAATCTACATCTTTCATGTAACAGAGCCTACCTTCTAAAATCTTCCCTCCCACCCTTTAGGTTACCACTAAATCATGTTTTATTTTGACATATTTTATATATGTCACAATACAGTGATACTATTTTTGCTTCAGACATTGTTATTTTGTAACATGATTAAAAAGAAAGAAATACCTATCTTTTATATTTACTTTTCATTTTTACTATTTCTGGAGTTCTCATTTGTATGGATCAGGGGTTCACACATTATGACTCATGGACCAAAGCTAACCTGCTTTCTGTCTTTGCAAATAAAGTTTTACTGGAGTATAGCCATGCCCATTTATGTATTGTTTATGATTGCTTTTATGCTGCAATGGCAGAGTTGAGTAGTTGTGACAGAAACTGTCTGACCCACAAGGCCTGAAATATGTAATATCTGGCTCTCTACAGAGAGAGTTTGCTGAATCCTGGTGTAAATCCAAGTTTTTGTCTGGAGTCACATTCCCTCTGCCTGAAGAACTTCCTTTAACAGTTATTGTAGCATAAAATCTGCCGAGAATGGATTTTCTCAGCTTTTCATGCATTTGAAAGTCCTCTATTTTCATGTATCTGAAGTTCCTCTATTTTTTTTTTAGAGACAGAGTCTCATTTTGCCACCCTCGGTAGAATGCCATGGCGTCACAACTCACAGCAACCTCCAGCTCTTGGGCTTAGGAGATTGTCTTGCCTCAGCCTCCTGAATAGCTGGCACTACAGGCACCCACCACAGGGCCCCAGCTATTTTTTGTGTTGTTGCAATTTGGCCAGGACAGGGTTCAACCCTGCCACCCTTGGTATATGGGACCAGGGCCCTACTCAGTGAGCCATGGGAACTGCCCTTTCCTCTATTTTTAATAACTATTTTCAATGGATATATAATTCTGGGTTGACAGTTCTTTTTTTCATTGTAATATATTAGACACTGTCATTCCACCATCTTCTTGCTTTTAAAATTTTCTAATGAGAAATCTGCTATACTTTATTCTTTGTTGCTTTATACATGATGTGTTTTTTTTGCCTCTGGCTGCCTTCAAAATTTTGTTTTTGTTTTTCAGCACTTTGAATATAATATGTGTGGGAGGGATTACGTGTGTTATTGCTGTTTTTGTATCTGAAACCTTGCATCTATGGTTTGATGTCTTTCATTGTTTTTGGAAAATTCTTAGCCATTTATCTTTCCAAATCTTTCTTTTGTATTGTTCTCTCTCACTCTCCTGAAACTTCAATCATACACATATTAGATAATATTGACCCATAACTCTGTTCTTTTTTTCACTTTTTTTCTCCTTGTGTTGTAGTTTGGATTTCTTTTATTTTATTATTTTATATTTTCTTAAATCATAACTGTACATTAATACTATTATAGGGTACAGTGTACTGTTTCTGTATACAATTTGAAATACTTTCATCCAACTGGTTAACACAGCCTTCATGTCTTTTTAGTTATTGTGTTAAGACATTTATATTCACATGTACCCTTATAGGATGAACCATAGGCGTGATCCCGCCAATCACTCTCCCTCCACCCTCCCTCCCCTTCCCTCCCTATGTTCCTGGGCTAAATTGGGTTATAGCTTTCCTATGAAAGCTATAAATTAGTTTCATAATAGGGTTGAGTACACATTGCATACTTTTTCTTCCATTCTTGGGATACTTTGCTAAGAAGAATATTTTCCAGCTGCATCCATGTGAACATGAAGGAGGTAAAGTCTCCATCTTTCTTAATGGCTGCATAGTAGTCCATGGTGTACATATACCACAATTTATTGATCCATTCATGGATCGATGGGCTCTTGGGCTTCTTCCATGACCTAGCAATTATGAATTGGGCTGTAATGAACATTCTGATACAGATATCTTTATTGTAGTGTGATTTTTGGTCTTCTGGATATATACCTCATAGAGGAATTATAGGATCAAATGGCAGGTCTATTTTTAGTTCTTTAAGTGTTCTCCAGATGTCTTTACAAAAGGAACGCATTAGTTTGCAATCCCACCAGCAG
>CAUYQV010124551.1:0-82541 GCA_963574575.1 Galagoides demidoff
TTTTTTGAGATGGAGCCTCAAGCTATCCCCCTGGGTAGAGTGCCATGGCATCACAGCTCACAGCAACCTCCAACTCCTGGGCTCAAGCGGGTCTCCTGCCTCCGCCTCCCAAGTAGCTGGGACCACAGGCGC
Organism: Galagoides demidoff; assembly: GCA_963574575.1. Taxonomy (NCBI): domain Eukaryota; kingdom Metazoa; phylum Chordata; class Mammalia; order Primates; family Galagidae; genus Galagoides; species Galagoides demidoff. Next base: position 133 of record CAUYQV010124551.1, read on the forward strand.
CCGCCACAATGCCCGGCCATTTTTTGGTTGCAGCCATCATTGTTGTTTGGCGGGTCCGGGCTGGGGATTCGAACCCGCCACCTTGGGTGTACGTGGTTAGTGCCTTAGCCAATTCAGCCACAGGCACCGAGCTGAAACTGGTATGATTATAAATTGCTGGCAGCAATATAAATTGGTGCTGTGATGCTTTTGAAGATAATTTAGTAATATATTTCAAGTGCCAGAACGTTTTTCTATCTTTTCTCTTATGATAAAGTTCTGAAAGTCCAACAACTAAGGGATTAAGCTCCTTAAATGAGAAAGGATGTATATGTAGACATTCGTTGCAGCATCACTCAGTGTCGAAATAAGTGATACATCTGACATTATACAAGGATAGTTAAGTAAATTCTGTTTCAGCATATCGAAGTATTGTAAATTAGACAAGATAGTAATTTTAAAGAGTATATAGCAACTTTGAATAGTGATTCTCATATAATGTTGCATGAAAATAGAATTCAGAATTGTATCTGTGCTGAGTATAACTCAAATTATTTGTGGATTCTTTACGTAAGTAATATGAAATAAATAAAACCTGTTGAGTGTTGACATTTAGAGTAATTTTAAAAATTTTTTGTTTCTGTAATGGAATTGTTTCTAGGTATATATTTTAAATATTAAACATTTCCCCCCCCCCCTCAACTTTTCCTACCGATAATCACTGCCCAAACCTTTTATGAAGCAAAGGTTTAGAGTTAGGTAAAGAACCATATTGGTCTGCAGGTCAGCTAGGAATATTTAGATACCAAGAAGAGGGAAAGAATAAATTATGAGTGGTCCTTTGTGCTATTTTTTTCCTACTTTATTATGTTATCCTGTGACTTGCTGCCAAGTCAGTGTTGTGTTTAAGAAGCAGTGTGCTATAATAGACTGAGCATAGGATCTAGGCCAGAAGGCTAGGTTCAAATCCTGACTCTTAGTTATTCATTGTATAACTTTTAACAAACAATTTAACTTGCTTATTTGTAAAAGAAGTATTAGGAAGATTAATTGAAACAATGTATGTAAAAGATTTTTGTAATATAAAGCTCTATGCAAATATTGTTACTATTTTAGTAAACCCACAAATAAGTTGAAATAGGGAAATGATGAGAGATACATTTAGCAGGCTGAATTTAATGGCTGAACTTGAAATGTTCCTAAAAGTATTTTTTCCCTTTCTGTTATAGGGATCTCTTATTTAGCCAGGTGTATGACAAATTAAGTGAGAATTCAGTGGCCAAAGGAGTGTTTTTGGAGTGCCTTGAGCCATATATTTTAAGTGATAAATTAATGGGTATCACACCCCAGGTAATGAAAGACTTGCTTGTTCATTTCCAAGATAAGAAGTTAATGGAAAATGTGGAAGCCCTTATTGTACATATGGATATTACCAGCCTAGATATTCAGCAGGTGAGTTTATTGACAGTCTACTAACTTATAAAATAAACATTATGTATTTATTGGTTATATTTACCTGGTTGATCAGGCCTCACTCTGCTTTCTAAAATTGCTAATTATTTATTGAGCATTTTTGGTAAGATGTCTTTGTAAGCTTATAATTTATCAGTATATTTCTTAGAAGTTTACCTAAGTGAAAGCTAGATTATAAATGCCTACAAGCCAGGAAGCTTGTCTTCTATTTCTTTAACATTCCATAGAGCTCTTGACACAGAGTTTGCATTTAGTAGTTGCTCAATAGATTCTCATTGACTGATCCTTCTTCATCATTATCTTTGTTTACTAATGCAGTTTTCATCCAGCAAGTGAATTTCATCTATGGGTACTTTCACATGAATATACAATGTACCTTGAAAGGGTATGATGCCATTTTTTTTTTTTTATAAGAGCTAGTATATAAGTCCAGAGTTGAGTATTTCAGCAAAACATGGTATAAGAGGCAAATTATTGGACTTTTTATAAAAGTACCTTTTTATAAAATACCTTTATCTATAATCCCCACAGTGAGTTTCAGTGCTTAATTGAGGAGCAGTATCCATATTGGCCTAAGACATTTCATAATTTAATTCTTTAATTTCACGTTAGTCCTAATAATCAGCAAAGGTGCTAAACCCTGTTGAGCTTGAATGTGGGTGACTTACAAAGGCCTTAGGACAAAAAATGTGCAAAATCACATAGAAATGAAGAGTTTGGAAAAATGGTCATTATTTTTTGGAAGCTTTTAAGAGTCATCAAAGTCTGACAATAGGTCCAAAGATTTGATTTTGTTATAAATCTAGCTTTACTTACCCATCATGTATAGGATAAATTTTTAATTTCTTCTCTTTTCAACATTTTCAGATTTTCCCCAATACCATGTAAATATGCTGTAGTCCAGTGGTTCTCAACCTGTGAGTCACAGCCCTTTTGTAATAATGAAAATACATTGCAGCATTAGGAAGGTTGAGAACCGCTGCTCTAGTCTTTCTTTCTATTAAAACAACAATTAAAAAGTCCTCCCCTCAGCTTCTCAAGTCTCTGAATCAGTCTTTCTCCCCTTCTTCTCTGTAGGTCACTGCCCCATCTCACTCATCCCGGTCACAGCCAGATTTCTTGACAGCGCTGTCTAGATTGATATTTTTATTTTTTACCTTCTAATAATTCTTCAGTCTTTTCCTAGAATCAGCAATGGACTCTATATCAAATTATATTTTTATTTTGATCTTTATTCTTTTAGCAAAATTTGTTTATTAATTCAAGATCCTTTATTCAGTCTCAGGCTCTACAGATGCTTCAGTGTCCTGGGTGAACAAGGCTTCTCTTCTCTTAATGCTCAAATTTAGGCAAAAAAGTTTGACAGCAAACAGATAAATGTAAACAAACCAGAAAATGATCCAAAAACAAATGTTAGGTTTAAGTCAAACAGGGCAATATGGTGGAGAATGAGAGGCTGCCTTTGATTGCCTAATTATAGGAAGCCTTTCTGTGGAGAGAATATTGAGTTTTGGAATTGGAATGATGTGAAGGGATCCATAATGCAAAGATCTTGGAAGAAAAGATTGTTGATTGTTGTAGGTAAAAGCAAGAGGTAATGTGAAAAAAAAGTTATGCCGTGGGCATGCAAGTAACAGGAAAAAGGGAAGCAGATCTGGAGCTTGGTGCAAGAGAGAAGGGATCTTCAGGACAAGATACAAAATTTTCCGTGTAAGTGAAAGTACTATGAAAAATCATTAGAAAGTTTAAGCAAGAACATTCTGGTTTGCCTTAGGGGCAGCGAAATGAAGGATGGGGGGCAACTACAGAGAGAGCAAAGAGACTACATAGGAAGCTGGTCCAGGAGATTATTCCAGCCAGAGACAATAGCAGTGAGATAGAGATGGCCTGATTTTGGATGTTTTGTAGATAGAATTCAATTGCTGATGGATCATATGTGAGGATGTTGGCGTGAGAGAAGTTGAAGATGATATATATATTTTTTAGTTTGAGAAACAGGGTGGATAGTGATTCTTTTAAGAAAAATTTAAGAAAAGGCAGGTCTATGTTTGAAAGACCGAAATCAGGAGTTCTAGATTGCCATTTTATTTTGAGTTAGTTTCATGTGTGAAGGTATTAGTAAGTGCTTGGAAAGGAGTTCAGGGGTTAGCTATAAGCTGGTCACTGATGACCACTGTGTTGGTCATCACTGAAGAAAGACATGGCACTGGCTGAGAGAGGGCAGAGAGAGGAGAGATGAGGTCCCATAACATGCCTTCTCCAGAAAGACTCTCCCAAGACACTGCTTCCATTTTATCTTTTACCTCTCTGGCTTCTTGCTGTTTTCTTTTGCTGACTTCTGTTCTCCTTTGGCCCTCTGGCCACTCTGTAGTATTATATAGCTCTCATATGGACAGAATAGATAGTGTTCTATATGCCAGGTCATATCTAGTACTATTCTTAAATATTTTCTCAAATTGATTTCTTTCCATCCTTAAACACTTCAAGCTCACTTTCACCCTCATACTCACAGCATGCAAAATCCCTAGTTTCCACTTCTGCTTTTGGCTCTCGTCTGTCCATCCTTTAGGTCTTAGTCTAAATGTTACTCCCTCAGGGATGATTTTGTGAATACTCCAGATCAAGTCAGGTTTACAACACTTATCACATTTGTAAATAATCAATATTTTGTGTCATTGAGTGTCTTTCCAAATCCTGAACTCATGTACCATTTTGTGCCTCTTCCTTCTTTTGGTGAGTATTCAAGATGAATGTAAGTTCTCCAAGGCTTAGGGACTAGGTCTGAATTTGTCTTATCCATCCCTTTACTTCCAGGGCCTGAATATACATGTTCAATAAATATTTTTAGAACTATTGACAAGAGGTAAAATGAATGTTGAAAAAAGGAAGATAGGAAAGAAGCTAAATTAGACTTTGGAAGATGTTTAAGTTGCTGTTATACCACAGTATCATACAATCGTATATTGTATATTAAAGTAACATTGAACCTACAACACTTCTTACCCTGACACTGTGTATGAGTACTTCAATTTTGATTTTTATCAGAGAAGAAATAAGAGAAATTAGGAAAGAGAATTCAAGATCTTCTTCATTACTAAAGCTTAAGGTAAATAATTGGTAAGACTTGTTAAATTGTATGAATCAAGTGGCTTTTCCTTTTTATAGGTAGTTCTTATGTGTTGGGAAAATCGTTTATATGATGCAATGATTTATGTCTACAACAGAGGCATGAATGAATTTATTAGTCCAATGGAGGTAAGATACTTTGTAACTTGGACACATTTAATATTATCTATTAATTTTTCCCCTATTCTTTTTTTATTATAATTAGTTTCTCTTTGCATCCAGTCAGTTTAAAATTTCTTTCAGATTTTTTTGAGTTTTGCCCATTTTAGCTTGGGATTTTTTTTTTTACTCAAAAAAGCTTCATTTTCTTATTTAGCTTTCTGACTATGTGCTTATGCCTTTAATACTTTCACACTAGTTTTCTGTTCCTCAATAAGGAAAGCAGGCTTGATCCTGTCGTGAACACATTTAGCACATGTGGAACCCTACAGGCCCTGCTGACATGTTTTTGTTTGTTTGGTTGGTTTAAGACAACCTCATAAGAACTTTAGGTCTTGTAGCATGAACCCCTTGAAGTCTGCCGGGCACACGCCACTTGCAGATTTTGGTGTTTTCCCAACCTTCTTGGTATAAAGGTAAACAATTCTATTACTGGAGGTTCGGGACAGCCTGGTTTTGTTTGAGGCTGTTTTATAGGAAAGCCTGTGACAGTATGTCAAACGCTGCACCATTCTAAATGCCTGTGCTTGGGATTTTAAAGTATTTTTTAATTTCACACCTTTTGCTATTGTTTTCTTTCTTATTTACATAAGCAGAATTTAAATACCAAGGAACAATAGATAAAATTTAAACTTATGCTTGCTTTTTAAACTTTATATTTTTTTTGTCCTAAGAAGTTTAGATACTATGGTAACTTTTACAAAAGGTGTAAGAAATGTATTACATGTAATTATTGTATGTAATAAATGGACTGTTGAGTAATATTATAGATATTATTCAGCTGGGTAAAGGTCCTGAAAATGGGAGGAGGCCATTATATGGTAATTGTTAGCTTTTAACTTTTCCCAATTTACAATTTTATAGCATTCATTATAATTTTTTATTCTCTATACCAAGAGAATCTAAAAAGCATTTGGGCTTATTTTTAGAAAAACCAAAGCTCATATCCATCTTGTTATTTATCTTAAATTTGAGGACAGAATTTTGGATAATGGGTTGCAGACACATGTGGTGCCCTCCTAGCCCAATGCTTTATTTATTACAGTGATTAATGTGCCTCACACCAGCAGACGCTGAAAGTACCCAGTCAGCGTTTTGTAAATTCATTGCCCTCCGGAATTATCTTCGGTATTAGGAAGTCAGCAGTCATTCTGTGATAGTTCAGGTTTCTTTAAGCACAGTAAGCCTGAGAGGTAAATAGTCCTCTCATTCATAACTGTTCAGTTTGGCTTGCACCTCTCTTCTCTTGATCAGTTTCTAAAATTAGCACCCCACCCACTCCCCTTGGTTTGGGCCCTGATTGTCTATATGTCAGGTAAGTATTTTTTACCCTTGAATACCTCTCAGCTGCTTTCTCACCAGGGACCAGCACTTTCCTGGGAAGGACTGGTCAGCTGCTTCCTCAGAAAGGTCCAGTACCTCTCTGCATGCAGAGGTGTTCTCTGTGCCACAACTAAGCCACAGTTGAGAAGAATTAATGCAATTTCTTGTTTCTCTCAAAATAATCCCTCAGAAACAGATTCTATTTTGATGTATTTTATGTTAATAGAAAGGATTGCTGTATTTTCATTATAGTGTTTTTGAAATTTTTGCTGTCTGTTTTTTAGTCCTCACAATCTGGTTTACATTTATACCTGTACATGTCACATGTAATACTGGGCTATTGAGGTTGACTTGTTTGTATTCAGAGTTGGTTTCATGTTTAATGGCTTTGAGTAGGAGCTTAGTACTTGCTGTTAAACATTCGCTTGGAGATGTTAGCCTGGGAGGTAAGATGTATCCTGTGATTCCTCTTTTATAAATCTCTGTCAGGAAAACACGTTCCAGAGTTTAAAGTTTAACTATCTTAATACTCAAAGAGTTCTGAATTAAGAGATGACCTGCTTTTTGAAACTTTCTAGATTTTTAAAAATGAGTGTCATTGAGAGGTTTAGGGGTAGAGTCCAAGTGAGGGTCCACAAGAAGCAGAGTCCAGGGATCAAGGAAAAGCTTATTAGAAGAGAAAACTGTGGACTCTGACCAAGAGTCACCTTGCTCTTACAGTTTCACGAAGCTTTTATTAGTGTAGAGAGTGAGGGAAGTCATCTTTTTTCCTCAGAGTGAATGATGCTGTGTCAGGGACCAATCTTAGAATTATTCCCTTACATAAAATTGTAATCTTTCACCAGGATCTTATCTCTAGTGTCAGCCAGGACCAGGATAGGAGATTGCTTGTTCTGGTGTTCCCTAGGAACACTGGCCTTGAAGTATTCCAGGAATTGGGGACAGGGTTGCTGTGACCATGCAGTTGGTTTCTGGCCTGCTTTCTCTCACTAGCTGTCCTCCAGAGTTGGCTATACTCTTGTCAGGGTCAGGAGGATTCCATCCCCACAGTCATCACTTTGATATGACTACTATAACCTCTGAAATCTTTTCATTAGTTCTGTTTTGGCTATTTTTGAGGTAAAAGTAATGCCTGTATTTAGGTCCCAGATGTGGGGGGATGGGGCAGGAAGGTTGGGGGTCAACAATAGACAGATTATAATGAGAAAAGATAAAGTTTATTCATAAGTGTGTAGGAAGACTCAGTGTTGAGTAGCTCTGCTGAATAGGAAGAGGCAAGGTTTTAATAGCAGCTTAACATTAGGTCTTCAGTGGCCCAGAATAGGAAGTTCTTTTGGGCTTTTTGATGTTAATGGACAGCTGAATTTACACTCCTCAACAGGGAATTCTCTCTGAGGAGGGTGAGGTAGATGGCAGCTATGTTTTTGGGAGACTGTTTAAGATTAGATAATATTTCTTTCTGTGGCAGCTCATTGTTCAAATGTTTCCAATGTAATTGTCATGATCTCTTTGATGGAATAGTCATCCTTTCACTTGCTTACTATTTTTTAAGAATAAAGCTCTTTTAAGAACTTAAGAATCTTCAGGCCAGAAATTACAGTCTCAACAAAGACCTTTATTTAACTGGTTATTTATTAAATGGTTTCTTTCATTGAGGAATATGAGAAAGACTGTTTCTCAATGACCCTTCTAAACAATTTATGTACACATTGAAAGTTTTTATATTTAATCTCAACACCAAACAACTATCTAATTCCATCAGAGACTATATAATTCTTGATTATCTTTTTAAAAATGTTATTTTAGATAATGGTAATTGTTTTGCTGTTTTAATGCAGAAACTTTTCAGAGTCATTGCTCCTCCCCTAAATGCAGGAAAAACGCTAACAGGTAATAATTTTCTAAACCTTACTCTTTTCACGTTCTTGTATTTTAAAGTACTTAAATGTTATAAAATGTGTTAGTTATGTATGTGCAGTGTGAATTTTGATAATCATATATAATCACGTAACCACCATCATAATCAAGCTGTAAAAGTTCCTCATATGAAAAAACATTCTCTCCTGCCCTTTGTACCTGATCTTCTCCCCATAGCCCTTCTATAGGCAATCACTGATTGACCCCCCATAAGTATACTCTATGTGAAGGGAATTATAGTAGACCACCTCCCTACATTGACCACCTCCTTAAGTTGACACAATTCTTATAGACTGGAAATGTACCACATGTACTCAGTGGAAGACTGACTTCTATATTTTGACCACTTAGACTGTGACGCATAATATTAATTTGCCCTTTGTAACTTGATTAGTTAGATCTACTCTATACCAAGGGGTAGAAGGTATAGGCTTGCCCCTTAGTTGTATTACTTTTTCTTTAGTATAAGTTCCTTTTTTATGTTTTATTATTGCTATTTGTTGGGTGGCAATCTAAACATCTTATTGTTTATCATGCAGTGCGGAAGATTTTTTCAACATGAAAGATTGGTTTAAATTGTAGGTATATTCTACAATTACTGAAAAATTTTACAGTTAATTGAGATGTGTTGGCCCAAAGGGAAGAAATCAAAGTTGAAGAAAAAGGTTGATCTTCAACATTTTCTGGAAAGTAGAAGCCAAAGAAAGATGGCAAAACATTTTGCACAGTTAGCAACATTCAAAAATGTAAACATGAGTACTTGGAGAGAGATGATAAGGAAAGTGTACACCTATAGTTGAAAAGCAAGAAAACTTCCCTCAATGAAGTCAACAAAGCTACATGAGAGTAGTTAATGCTCTAATGTCCCAGTCAGTGATCCACGAAGTTGCTAAAAAATTAACACAGGAATTTGGGCTGGCAGATTTCCAAGCATCCAGTGGTCCAACTTTTTGATCAAGCCATCATCAGAACATTTAAAATACACTACCAAGCTTAGCTCCTCCAGCAGGTCATTACTAAACACAGACCTCTGGTCTGCCACTGGAAGCAACATTATCTGCTTCATCAGGTAACACATTAGATCAGTTCTGTTTGGGTTAAAGTTTGCCCAGAAATAATACACAGATGATTTAAGAAAGTTGGCCCCATCAGACAAGACATCTCCTATGGCAGAACTTGAAGGAGTAGGTTTTGAGGGTTTTGTTGCAATGGATGATAAAGTGACAACCTGTGATGAACCTGACCCAGAAGCAATTTTCTAAACAATATTGACTGAAGTATAGACCAACATAAAAGTGCAGGAAGCAGCTGATGAGGTGGAAGAAGCAAGTAAAGATGACATAGAAATTTTAGAGACTCCAAAAGAAGAGGATATCAGGCTTCTAATAATGCAGTTATTTGCATTATTTGCATTATAAAAGTCATTTACTCTGTAAAAATGTCAGGTATGCTGAGTGTTGAGAGTGCTTTCTCCACTCAACATTTGTAATAAGAATAAGAAACAAGGGCTGGGCATGGTGGCTCATGCCTGTAATCCTAGGACTCCGAGAGACCAAGGCAGGTAGATTGCTTGAGCTCAGGAGTTTGGGACCAGCCTGAGCAAGGGTGAGGCCCCTCTCTAAAAAATAGGTAGGCACAGTGGGTAGCTGTAGTCCCAGCTACTGGGGAGGCTGAAGCAAGAGGATCACTTGCCCAAGAGTTTGAGGTTGCTATAAGCTATGAAACCATGGTACTCTACCTAGGGTGTCAAAGTGAGACTCTGTCTCAAAAAAAAAAAAGAATGACTCTTTCTTTAGAAAGAATGATTAAACCATGAGAAAACAAGAATGTATAGATTTTGTATGACATTGTATACATGGTTTTACTGTGTTTTGATTATGATTTTGTATAATATTCTCTAATAAATGCTATACAAGAAAGTAAAGTATGTGTACCTATCAGTACAGTAGGCCTAGTTCCTTATGTTGGCCAATTTTTTATAGTCTCGTGAGTGGTCAAATAACAGAGGTTCTACTGTATATGGTCTGTAATCTTTGATGGTTTCTTTCTTTTATTTTGTAAGAGTTATCCGTGTTGTTGTATGTATTAATTATTTTGCTTCCTTTTACTGATGAATGGTATTCCGTGAATTGAATATACCACAATTTGTTTATTCTTTCACCAATAAGTGGACATTTGAGTTGCCTTCAGTTTGGAATTACTATGAATAATACTGCTATAACATTTATGAACAAGTTATTTATTTATTTATTTATTTATTTATTTATTTTTTGGTAGAGACAGGGTCTTACATTATGGCCCTCAGTAGAGTGCCGTGGTGTCACACAGCTCACAGCAACCTCCAACTCCTGGGCTTAAGCGAGTCTCTTGCCTCAGCCTCCCAAGTAGCTGGGACTACAACAAGTTTTTTTTTTTTTAAATTTAACTTTTAAGATAATTGTAGGTTCACTCAGTTTTCCCAATGATAACATCTGATAGAACTAAAAGACAACATCACAAGTATATATTCGTATTAATAAAGTCAAGATACAGAACATTTTCATTGCCACAAATATTCTTATTGTTGCCCTTCTCCCCACTGGTCACCCTTATTTATGAATGAGTTTCTGTATGGGCTTATATGTTAATTTCTCTTGGGCAAATTCCTAGGATTGAAGTGGTTGGATTATATGGTAAATGTAGAAGGTCTGACAGTTAAGTTTGTGAACCTGCCACTGTGAGCTTACATTTGGCAGCATTATGGAACAACTCAGTAAGGTTTCATAACCTTGGTATCTCACAGGTGTGTTCATATCAATGTGTGGTGGTATCTTGCTGAGTGGCATTCATTATTGTTGTGTGTTTTTGTGTACCATTGTGAATTAGAGCAACAAATATTCATAAATTTCTTGTTAAAGTTTGAAAGAGTGGAAGTGAAATCAGGGAGATGTTAGTCTAAGTTTATAGGGATAATACCATGAAGAAAATAGCAGTGTACAAATGGATTAAACATTTGTCTGAGGGAAGAGAACGTGTCACAGATGAAGAAAGGTCATGGCAGCCAGTAACTAGCAGAACTAAAGAAAACATTCCAGAAATTTATTGAACTGTGTGTCAAAATTGTCACCTAACTATGAGAATCATAGCAGACCAAGTAAGCATTAATAAAGAAACACTTAGCAAATTCTTAACTGAAAATTTTGGGCAACAACTTATGGCTCTTGCATCATGATTATGCACTAGCTCACATGAAACCATCAGTGAAGGAGTTTTTGCCCAGTAAACAAATAAGTATATTGGGACACTTTCCCTGCTCACTTGATCTGGCCCCCAGTGACTTTTTTCTTTACCCAAAGAGAAAAGAAATATTGAAAGGAAGACATTTAGATGACATTCAGGATATGTAGGGTAATGGACATTCTGGGAAAAGAGTTACAAAAATGTCTTTGGAGGATAGAGTAGGCATTGGCATTGGTGAATAGTTTACCAAGGGGGTGCTTTAAAGGTGTCTTTATTGATATTCAGCAATGAGGTATTTTATTTCATTGAGATTTTGATTTTCCTGATGATTTGTGATATTGATCATTTTTTCATGTGCTTATTGGCTAGACACACATCATTTTGTTTTGTGAATTTCCTATTTAAATCTTTAGCCCTTTCTTTCTTAGTAGGGAGGGGCTGAAGGTTATCTTCATATTATTGTAAGAGTTCTGAATGAGCCAACTCCCCACCAGAGCCTAAGAGTGCTCCCCCCTTAGACAGAGTTTCACTTTGTCACTCTTGGTAGAGTGCCCTGGTGACATATCTCACAGAAACTTCAAACTCTTGGGCTCAAATGATCCTCTTGCCTTAGCCTGCTGAGTAGCTGGGACTATAGGTGCCTGCCACATCTGGCTGGTTTTAGAGATAGGGTCTCACTCTTTTTTAAATCTTTTTTCCTTTTTTTTTCTTGTTGAAGATTCATTGAAGGTATAAGAAACCAGGTTATACTGATTGCATTTGTTAGGTAAAGTTCCTCTTACAATTGTTGCTTGCCCCCAAAAGGGGGGGGGGACACACCAAGACCATACCCCCTCTCTCCTTCCTTCTCTGTGTACTTCCTTTCCTCCAACTCCCTACCTCCTTCTCTCTCTCTCTGCTCTCCCCTACCCCCACCAGGTCATTAATTGTCATTAATTGTCCTCATATCGAAATTGAATGCATAGGATTCATACTTCTCCATTCTTGTGATGTTTTACTAAGCATTTGTAAATTGAGCTGTGATAAACAGTCTAGTACAAGTGTCCTCTTGATAAAAGGATTTTTTTCCTTCTGGGTAGATGCCCAGTAATGGGATCGCAGGATCAAATGGGAGGTCTAGCTTGAGTTCTTTGAGGTTTCTCCATACTTCCTTCCAAAAAGGTTCTATTAGTTTGCAGTACCATCAGTAGTGTAAGAGTGTTTCTTTCTCTCCACATCCACGCCAGCATGTGCAGTTTTGAGATTTTATGATGTGGACCATTCTCGCTTGGGTTAAATGATATCTCAGGGTGGTTTTGATTTACATTTCTGTATAAATAGGAATGATAAGCATTTTTTCATGTTTGCTAGCCATTTGTCTGTCTTCTTTAGAGAGGGTTCTATTCATCTCTCTTGACCATTGATAGGAGGAAGGAAGGAAGGAAGGATGTATGGGATATATATTGATATATGGGATTGTTGGCTTTTTTCATGTGGATTAGATTGAGTTCTCTATAGATCCTAGTTATTAAGCTTTTGTCTGATTCAAAATATGCAAATAACCTTTCCCATTATGTAGGTTGTCTATTTGCTTTGGTTGTTGTCTCCTTAGCTGTACAGAAGCTTTTCAGTTTAATTAAGTACCACTTGTTTATTTTTGTTGTTGTTGTAATTGCCATGGCAGTCGTCTTCTTACAGTCTTTCCCTAGGCTGATATCTTCCAGTGTTTTTCCTATGATTTCTTTGAGGATTTTTATCATGTCATGCCTTAAATTTAAATTCTTTATCCATCTTGAATCAATTTTTGTGGGTAGAGAAATGTGTGGGTCCAGTTTCAGTCTTTTACATGTGGATATCCAGTTCTCCCAGTACTGGGAGTTGATTAGGAAGTCTTTCCCCCAGTGTATATTGTTGTTTATTGAAGATTAGGTGGTTTTAAGATGTTAGTTTCATTTCCTGGTTTTCTATTTGATTCCAAATGTCTGTATCTCTATTTTTGTGCCAGTACCATGCTGTCTTGACCACTATGGCCTTGTAGTACAGCCTAAAGTCTGGTATGCTGATGCCCCCAGCTTTGTTTTTATTACTAAGAACTGCCTTAGCTCTACGGGTTTTTTTCTAGTTCCATATAAAACACAGAATCATTTTTTCCAAGTCTTGAAAGCACGAGGGTCTCACTCTTGCTCAAGCTAGTCTCCCAACTCCTGAGTTCAAGCAGTCCACCTACCTCAGCCTCCCAGAGTGCTAGGATTACAGGCATAAGCCCCTGCAATTGGTCAGCAGAGCCTAAGAGTTTTTAATGTAATCTGGATGCAAGCACCTTCTTCAATATATATTTTGCAAAAATTTTCTTGTAGTCCATAGTTTGCTTTTTAGTTTTCTTAACCATGTTTTTTAAAAATTTCTCATAAATGATACGAAGGTTCAAATATTTAGCTTACATTGTTTTCATTTCTAAGTTCAAGTTGTAGTTGAGCCCTTCACCCAAGGGGTGTGCTCCCTCACATTATGCACATTATGTGAGATCCCACCAATTACTCTCCTTCCTCCCCCTCCTCCTCACTAGACCAGAGTTTTTCTTTCATGTGGGCTTGTAGTTGTTTATTGGCTTAAACCATGTTTTTCAAAGACAAAAAGTTTTTAATCTTTGTGAAGTCCATCTTATTATTATCATTTTTTTGTAGTGTCGGCTTCGGGGTTCTGTTTTAGAAATCATTGTCCAATTCAACGTCATAAAGACATATTTTCTTCAAGAAATTTAATAGTTTTATCACTTGTATTTAGGACTATAATTCATCTTGAGTTAATTTTTGTATATGACAAGGTCAAGTTAAAGTCTTTCTTTGCAGCTTCCAATTATTCTCATAAGAGTTCCTATTCCTGTACCACTTGTTAATAAGATTATATTGTTTACCTTTGTTGAACTATTTCGACACCTTTGTCAAAAGTCAGTTGACCAAACACATAAGTATGAATCTGTTTCTCTGCTTTCTATTCTCTTACATTGATCAATATGTCTATCCTTATTGCCAGTAATATGCTGTCTCGATTGTTGTAACTTTATGTTTTTTAAATAACTTAGAATAGAAAGGGCCTTAAACATCATTTAGTCCAGGTCTGTTACTTTAGATATTTGGGAACAATGGCCTTCTCAGCTGTAGAGCACTGTGGGTGGTAAAAATCCAGGTTACAAATGAGTTAATGGCTTCATTTTAATTAATTGGTTGTAGTCTACAATTCATCAATTCATTGCCTACTGTATGCCTTCCACTGGTCCCCAGTTAGTGCATAGGCCAACAATTCATAGATCCCTGTCAGATCTGTTCCATCATAAATCCTTTAATGACTTAGATTGCTTTCGTTTCCATGAAAAAAATTTAATGGAAATTCAAAAAGTAATAGTTAAAGTGGTCTTATCTCAATTTTCTGTTATTTGGGAATGTTTTTATCTCACTTTAAATGACATTTTATTTTTTGATTCCATATAAATACTATATTTTTGAAAAGATTTTGAAATAATTATTGAAGATACTTTTCTTTCTATTTTAGATGAACAAGTTGTTATGGGAAACAAGCTTCTTGTATATATCAGGTAAAATGTATTCATCATTTGTCTATGTGTATGTTCCCTCTATATTTTCCCTTATATTTTTAGATACTGTTATCTATATAGTGCTTTTAATTTTTCAGAGTACTTTTACGTAGAGCAGTGATTCTCAGCCATAGGTGATTTTGTCCCTTTCTCCTTGGAGATTTTTCATAATGTCCAGAGCCATTTTTGGTTGTTATAGCTGGGATAGAATAGGGATGCTGCTGTTACGTCTTGGGTAGAGGTGAAAGATGATGCTGAGCACCCTGCAATGAGCAGATTAGGCCCCGCAGCAAAGAACTATCTGGCCTACCACATCAGTAGGGCTGAGGGTGAGGAGCCCTAATGTATTTCACTTTTACTGCTAACAACTCTGTGGAGTATGTGTAATGTCTATTTTATCTATAAGAGCAAGAGATTTGTTTAAATCACAAAAAAGTTAGTGACAGAGATAAAATTGGAATGTTTATCTCCTGACTCCTGGACCGGACTTCATTCTGATAGAGTATACAGGTTCAGAATTAAGTCCTGATGGAACTTTTAGATAGATGGTTGGTTGGCAAGAAGGTAGGAAGATGACAGAACTTGCCAGAACATCATTTTAGCTTCTGTTTAGCATCAGTCAACTTTGAGAGTTAATAATGAACTTGGCACCTTGATTATTTAGTGTAGGAAAATGTATGTAGCATTTACCTAATGCTTTATCGTCTTTACTTTGAACTCCAGAAAACGCTGGTGTCCAATTGTCTCTAATCTAACACCGAAAAATCGATGACAATTCAAAAAGGCTTACAATTAAGCCCCCTCAAAAAAATAGAAAAAAAAGAAGACATATTCAGAAGAGATGAGTATGTTGAATAAGTAAATGTTTAGAAGATGTTCATAAAATTCAGTGCAGAAGGCAAACCTTTAGCCCTAAAGAAGCTCTGATTTGGAAGTAAAACTACAGGGTAGATTTCTCTTCAGATTCTAACTGTCCATGAAGGCTTATCCTTTTGAAGACATTTTGCAGATGTTTACTAGCCTGGCTCTTTCCCCATCTTTAATCACTATCCTGAGAGCTACTGGTTTAAAAGTAACTGAAATAGAAAAACCAGCCAGGCACCTGTAGGATTGCTTGAGCCCAGGAGTTTGAGATTACAGTGAGATACAGTGACATTGCTGCCATCTAACTTGGGTGACAGAGTCTCTAAAAAGAGAAGACAAAAGTAACTGAGAACATCAGGCTTTTAACAAGTAAATCATAGTTTAATGTTGCCATTAGTTTCTTTCTAATGCTAGGTATGAGACCTTTACTCTGTCCTTCCTGCCCCTTTAAGGCAGCATGGGTTTTTCTAAGGAAGCATAAAAAAATGAAAGCCCCTACTCAGTCACAAGACATGATACTTTACCACCATTTCTCTTGTCCACATTTTTTGAACTGGTTGTCATCTTGATCTGGTTTGGAACTTAACCTAAGTGACGGAAGCTGAGTCGGCTTAAAAATCAAACTAGTTTCTCAAGTTTGAAGACTAGTGTGTTACTCACTTGTCACCGAATCTGTTCTCATTCTTTCTATTCTCAAATAGCTGTAGTCTAGCAGGACGTGCCTATCCGCTGGGTGACATCCCTGAAGATCTTGTTCCCTTGGTTAAAAATCAGGTTGGTATTATTTTCCTAGCATTTTTATTGTCTCTACCTCCTAAAATGTACCAAAAATGAACTACTCTGTAGAGGATCATGCCTGGGTCAGAAGCTGTCACCTGTTACAGGAGAGGGCATGTATACGATCACTAAAGTCAATAAATAGCTAAGAGCAGATTTAAGAGAGAACTCTTAACAGTTGCAATTCAAACTGAACTCAACCTGCCTTTATTTTATCCAAATAGAAGCCATTTCCTCAGCAAGATACTTTGTAAGGTGAGAAAATAATCAACATTTTTTTTTCCAACTTTCAGGTTTTCGAATTTCTAATTCGCCTGCATTCAGCAGAAGCTTCCCCAGAAGAAGAAATTTATCCTTATGTTCGGACTTTACTGCATTTTGACACAAGAGAATTTCTAAATGTGTTGGCACTGGTAAGAGATAGTATGATTTTAAGGTGTTTTCAAAGAAGCCAGGGCAATACTTTTTTTTAAATGTAAGGAAGGAAAAATAATAATCCTTCTGTAGGTAGAATTTTTATGCCCTAGCAGTAAGCCAGAATTTCAAATGTTTAATTTTGTTGTGCTACCCATATTTTCTCTCTAGTTCTTTATCTCCCTCTCCCCCCCTTTTTTTCTTCCCACTCTCCCCCATTAAAAAGTTACAGCAAGCAGAGTTAGATGTAGTGCATCTCTGATCTTATAAATTATATTACTTGGCATATTAAATATAGAAGAGTGCTTTGAAACAGATGTGGTGGTGATGATAATGGAAATAATTGGAACTGAAATGACACAAGGAAGCTTTTTGCTAAAAAAACACTCCTATATATGTTTAATTGGAGATTAATTTGTTTGAGCCAGGTTATCTATGAAGATGCTTCTAGGGAAATTAGTAGAACCTCTGTAAGTTGACCACCGAAAGGACTATAACAAACTGGTCAACGTATGGAGGCGGTCAACATAAAGAACTAGGCCTACCGTACTAATATGTACTTGTGGTTCATGTCTCGTTTATGAAAATTAGGTCACCTTAAGGTCGTCAATGTAGGGAGGTAGTCAGCTATGGAGGTTCTGCTGTAATTTTATAAAACATTATGTTATCTTCCCCCCAAAATGGTATCACAGTTGGGTTTTGAAAAGCTTTTGATAAAATGCTTACATTTTTGTGGTTAGTGAAAGCAGCAGGCTCACAAATAGGTACAACACACACATGTATACATATGCGGTATTTGGAGATAAAAGACATGATGGAAATACACCTAAATACTCATAGTGATTAACTTTATGAAATGGAACAAACTCCCCTAAAGAATGAACATATACTACTTTCATAAATTGTTTTAAAAAGTTGAGTACTCCTGAGAAGGTTATTATATAGGGTGACCATAAAGTTTGTGTGCAGTTTAAACTATTTTTAATTTTTGAATTAGTTTAATTTGAAAATCTGACCTCAGAAGTAGTAATTTTAATTTCATAGAATGAAAGGAAAAGAAACTTAGATTTGGAAATTAGGTCTAGTTATTTTAGGAAACATTAGATGTCCAGAGGAGAACATAAGGGTACTTGATGGCCAGCAAGTAGGAAAAAAAAAAAAAAGAAAAGAAAAAACAGGAAGTAATGGGGCAGGGGGGTATGGAAAGAGTAGTGGAAAAAACAAAGAATTTGACCCAGTTTTCATTTTTTTAAGGGCTATGATAGTACTGAATCACATTTGGAATTATGCTGATATCTGAATAATTCTTTTAGGATTTATAGTAAGGCTGCAAAACAATTTCTCATTTGCTTGACAAATATTTGAGTGTATAGTCTATCCCATATAGTATTCTAATTGAGGGTCACAACTTTGGCTGATAGGATATAAACTCTACCCTTGTGGAAAAAGAGGATCAGACTTGCACACAAGTGATTATAGCACAGTATAGAATGTAGTACATGCCTTAGGGAAGTGTGTGATGGTATAGGAACACTTATGAGGGGCATCTAATGGGGTCTTAGGGCAGGTTTCTTGGATGAAATTATCCATTCTGAATCTTAAAAAAATGAGTAGAAGTTAGGTGAAGGGTAGGGAAAATATTGTAGGCAGAAGGGCAGAATATTTAAAAAGGTATGGAAATGAGAAGAGCAACATATATTCTAGTAATTGAAGAAAATTCAGTATGCCTCCATCTTTATGGGTAAAGAAAAGCACAAAGAGAAACAGATTCAGAGAGATAGGCAAACACTGAGTCTAATAATCTGTAGTGAGAAATTTGGACGTTATAATTACAGTAGTAGGTAGCCATTGAACCCTTTTGGAAAGAGAAGTATCATGATTTATACTTTTAAAAGATTTCCTCTGATCTTGTATCTCAGTCAGTTTGGGCTGCTATAACAAAGTACCGTAGAGTAGGTGACTCATACCAGAAATTCATTTCTCACAGTTCTGGAGGCTGGAAATGCGAGATCAAGGCATTGGGAGATTCTTGTCTATTTGGGGCCCATTTCCTGGTTCATAAAATAGCACTATTTCCTCATGTGGCAGGAATGGACAAAGAATCTCTCTGGGGCCTGTTTTATAAATATAAGTACTGATCTCATTCATGAGGCTCAGCCCTCATGATCTAATCACCTCCTAAAGGTGATACCACCTAATACTACCACTTTGGTGATTAGGTTTTCAGCATGAATCTTGGGGTACACAAATGGATTGAAATGAGCAAGACTGAAGGCAAGCAGATTTGTTAGTGAACTTTTATAGTAATTTAGGTAGATGGAGGCTTGAATTAGGGCGGTAAGAGTAGATATATCAAGATGTGAAAGGACATGAGTGATATTTTAGGAGGCAAATTAGACCCCTAAAGAAGAAGAATATGTGACAAAGACCACATGTAGCCCACAAGGCCTGAAATATTTACTGTCACCCTTGGATGAGGATATCCCTTGCTATCATTATCATACAGAAATCCCATAACTTTTAATGTACTACAGAAAGAAGTCAAGATGACTTTGAACTTGAATTTTAGATCTCTCTTTGTACTTCACCAACTGTCATTTTTCATTAGGGCATCTTTGCATATTTTTTTTCTCTAACAAGCATTCATAATTAAAAGCATCTTTGTAAATGATAATGTTTTAACAATGATGTGCCATTTGGGTGGTGGTTAACTACTGTCAGAATATGTCATTAACTATATCATAATATTCACACTGTAGTATGTCATCACTTAATTATGTTTATACAAACAGACTTTCAATCTGTGTTTCAAAGCAGTGACTTTATGTTGCCAAAAGGAAAATCCCTAAGGAAACTGTTTTTGACTTGCTGTCAATGGCTATTGTTTTAAATACATATGTTAATTCTCTATGGTTTATATTATGGTTAAATAGCCCTTGTATTAGCAGATAGTACTTGCTGTTTTACCTGCAAAATGACATCTCACTTTAACAAACAGGGATGGGTGTGTGTGTGTGGATGTGTGCTCATAAATTATAAGATAGAATTGAAAGACTTTCTAGTCCCTCTTTCCATCTTCAGACGGGGTCATATTTTAACCCATGTAAACATCAAAATACCTTCCATCTGAGCCCTCTAGATTAAGAGTTCCTACAACCTCCTTGGTAACGCATTTAAGCATTTCTCAACTAACAGGCAGCAACAGAGACCAGCTGACAAAAAAAGTTAAAAATACTTTATTTTTCACTGTAAACAATTAACTAGACAATGCAGCAGTCATTTGTTAACCTAAGCAGGAGAAGGAAGGGAAGGACATGAACAAAGGTACTTTGGAGATACTGGGGGAAATTTAGGGCCTATTTAAAGAACAGCAGGTGCTATGCTTTGAAAAGAACTATAATGTACAAGGACTAAGAATTAAGTTTGCAAAATCACTACTGTGTGCTTAAGTTGGCAGCACTGTACAAAGAACTTGAGAGGTTTCACAACCTTGGTATATCAGTGTCTCACAGCTGTATTTGTGTTGACGGGTGGCAGTGTCTTGCTGAGTGCCATTTATTCTTGCATGTTTCTGTGTGCCATTGTGAGATTGTCAGAGCTTGAATTAGAGCGATGAACAAACATTAAATTTCTTGTTAAACTTTGCAAGAGTGGAAATGAAATTAGGGATGTTAGTCTAAGTTTATGGGGATAATGCCATGAAGAATACAGCAGTGGATAAATGGAGTAAACATTTTTCTGAGGGGAGAGAATATGTCACAGATAAAGAGAGGTCAGGGAAGCCAGTAATGAGCTGAACTGACGAAAACATTGCAAAACTTTGTCGGATTGTGTATCACAGTTGTCAGCAGACTATGAGAAGCATAGCAGACCAAGTAAGCATTAATAGAAACAGGAAAATCTTAACTGAAAATCTTGATATGAGAAGGTGTGTACAAAAATGGTCCCAAAGGAGCGTACCAATGAAGGAGAGTTGAAGCTTCTAAGACCTTTTGGAGACAAGACAATGATGTGGATTATATTATCACCGGTGATGAAACATGGATATACCCATATGACCCTAAAACAAAGTGTCAGAGTGCACACTGGAAGTCAGACAATTCTCCATGACTAAAAAAATTCAGTCACTGTAAGTCAAGAGTCAAAACAGTGTTGCTAAAACCTATTATGATATCAGAGGGATTATCCATTATGAATTTCTGCCAGATGGAGCAACAGTTAACCAAATTTACTATTTGGAAGTGCTGCAAAGACTGCCTAGAAAAGTTAGACTAAAAATGACCTGAATTGTTTGCACACAACACATGGCTCTTGCTTCACTGCAGTGCACCAGCTCGCACAGCCCTGTCTGTGAGGGAGACTTTAACCAGTAAACAAGTAACTGTGTTGGGCCACCTTCCTTACTTAATGTGGCCCCCAGTAACTTTTTTCTTTACCCAAAGATAAATGAAAACAGCACCTGTGGCTCAGTGGGTAGGGCGCTAGCCCCATATACCAAGGGTGGCGGGTTTAAACCTGGCCCCAGCCAAACTGCAACAACAATAAAAATAGCCAGGCGTTGTGGCAGGCGCCTGTAGTCCCAGCTATTCAGGAGGCTGAGGCAAGAGAATCGCCTAAGCCCAAGAGCTGGAGGTTGCTATAAGCTGTGACACCATGGCACTCTACCGAGGGCAACAACATGAGACTCTGTCTCTAAAAAAAAAAGATAAAGGAAATATTGAAAGGAAGACATTTTGATAACATTCAGGACATCAAGGGTAATGATATCTCTGGCTATTCTGGGAAAAAATTTCCAAAATTGGTTTGAAGGGTGGACTGGGCACAGTGTTGGTGTATAACTTTCCAAGGGAGTGCTTCTAAGGTAGCCCTTTTTCTAGGTTAGGTTTGCAAACTTAATTGTTAGACCTTGTAGTCTTGAAAGTTCATGGTTGTGAAATTTCTTTTTATTTTTAATCTATTAGGACAATATGTATTCTATTTTCATTTTTCAAGAAAATAGCAATCAATTATTGCTATATAGATATAAACATTACTTAGAACCAAATGTGTTAAGTGAAAACATAGGAAAGACCTTCACATTTTCTGTCATTCTTACTATTCAGGAAATATTTTTATTTCAATTATTTTTAGTAGATATGATTTCAGTTTCTTCACATATCTGTCCTATATGTGCTAGGTATTTTTGTGACATGCTGTTAACCATATATTGCCAAGCAGAATCTGATGTTGTGATGTATTTGATGCATGATATTCAGAGTATATTTGGCTCTGCTTGTACAAGGAGAAAAAAATAATAAGTGCTATACTTGGCAGTGTTTTGAAAATAGAATACCTATTTCTTATAAGTAGGCTTAATAATTTTAATATTTCAACGATTTTAGAATAATTTTTTAAATGCTTATCTTTAGACATCATTTTTTCTTAATTGTCATGGAAATTATGAAAAATACTTCTCATGACAGTTAATGAACTGTATCTTACTTCCAAATGAGATGGACTGAATGAGAACTAAGTACGTGCTGTTTCATCATTCTTTTCTTACTTAATTGCATCTTATCACTAGTGTTCTTTCTCTTTTTCTTTGCCTCTGGATATTGCCTGCCTTTTTTCTCAAAAAAAAATTTTTTTTGAGACAGAGCCCTACCTGTCGCCCTGGGTAGAGTGCGGTGGCATCACACCTCACAGCAACCTCCAACTCCTAGGTTCAAGCGATTCTCTTGCCTCAGCCTCCCAAGTAGCTGGGACTATAGGCACCTGCCACAACGCCCAGCTATTTTTTGGTTGTAGTTGTCATTGTTCTTTGGTGGGCCCTGGCTGGATTCGAACCCACCAGCTCTGGTGTATGTGGCTGGCACCTTAGCTGCTTGAGCTATAGGCGCCAAGCCTTTTCTCAAATTTATATAGTTATTGATTTATTAAAGTCTTACAATACCATGCTATATTAAATGCTACAGCTTTCTATTTGATCTACTAAAAATTTATCTTTAAAGGTACATAAGAAAAAACTTGAGCTGGGTACAGTAGCTCATGCTTATAATCCCAATACTTTGGAAGGTTGGTGCAGGAGGATTGCTTGAGCTTCGGAGTTTGAGACCAGTCTGGGCAACATAGCAAGACCCCATCTTTACCAAAACTTAAAAAAATTGGCAGGGATGGTGGTGTGTGCCTGTAGTCCTGGCTATTGGGAAGACTGAGGCAAGGGTATCACTTGAGCTGAGGATTTTAACAGTGAGCTATGATTTTGCCATTGCACTGGACAGAGCAAGACCCTATCTCTAAAAAAAAAAGAGAAATTAAAAAAAACATAATGAGGAATAATTATCTTATTTGGGGACTTACTTGGATTTTATTAACAAGAATTCAGTAACTTGTTTCCTTCTAAAATGTGCAAATAGTAATTACTTTTTAAAATTTCCTTCCCCTTTTTAGACATTTGAAGATTTTAAAAATGACAAGCAAGCTGTGGAATATCAACAGCGAATTGTGGATATTTTATTGAAAGTATGTATTCAGAGAATATCTGTCCTTATATTGAAATTTATATTAAGGTAATTAAATTGTTTTATAGAAGATTACAAAATAATCTTGTATTGCAAATAATATGTTGCAATCATATCTTAAAATTTTATTATGGTGTCTCTGTCCTGAAAAGCTGAATTAAAAAATATTAAAGCGTCTTAACTTTAGACTAGATACCAGGATTTATAGGGTACTGTTCTTGAGAAACGCATGTTGTGATAATTGCTATATTAATATGATTGTGTGGAATAATAAAAACTTTGAGTGCTTTGAGAAAATAATTAATGTGAAGAATATTCTTTTGTCTCAAGCCAACATCTGTTTGTTGTTGAGGTACTGTAATATTTTACGCAGGCACTGGGATGGGACAGGTGGCACTTGAGAATGGTTTGAGGCACACAGAGGTTATCATCCTGATCTAAATATAATTAGATTCAGCAAAAAGCTATTCTGAGATTCGTGCTGTTGCTAATGAATGAATGCAGAGACAGTTTCTTTTCTTTTCCATCTACACGACTTCAAGCAGGCCAGTTTTCTCTTATAGTTGAAAGCTTAAAGTTTTCATTCTGTTCATTTAGCTGTAAAAATGGAGGTTAATTCCTTTTAATGACAGATTATTTTGGACAAGAGACCAGAATTAAAATGTTTTTATAGTTGTGCATGACATCAATGAGTCACGTTTATAATAGTTTATTATAATTTCCAAAAGTGTTTATATACATTGTCTCATATCTTGTGAGATAAACAGTGAAAAAATTTAAGAATAGGATTGCTAAGCTCTTAAATAATGCCAGTTTGATCTAGTGGCTAGTATGGAGAATTTTTACCTAGATTTCCAAAATACCTTCCTAAATAGTCTGCCTGTTTCTAATTTAATCCTTTAATTTGTGATCTTGCCTATCCTCTGTGTAATATTCTTCTATGGCTCCATTTTGGTCAGTTGGAATTAAGTTCTGCTGCGAGTGAGAGAACACTCAAAATGACCATAGTTTTATTGTGATGGGAGTTTATTTTTCTCATAAAAGACTTGAAATTGGCAACCTGATCTAGTAGAGTGGCTTTATAAACTTATCAGGGATGCAGATTCCTTCTGTCTTAGTGTTATTCGTAGTATGTGATCCTGTCTTCTGTTCCAAGATGGCCTACCAGCCTCCAACCGTTACCTCTGCATTCTAGCCAACTTGAATGTAGAAAGAGATGTAGAAGGAAGACTTCCTTCTCTCTAAGGAAAGTTCATAAAAGTTATGTACTACAATTCTGGTTACATCACATTGCCATGAACCTACATGTGTGGCTTTTAGTTGCTTAGAGTGACAGAAATGTGTCAGTAGTCTGTATTCTTGTAACCATGTGCTTAGCTAAACACAAGCTCTGTTTCTGAGTTTGGAGGGAAAAATCGATGTTGGAGCACAAATAGTAATTTTTGCCATATCCATCTAAACTGTTTAACATGACATTGAAGGTTCTTTTATATTTTCCAGGCCCTAACTACTGCTGTATAATTGTTCTCCTCTCCCACTCACTTCCTTACTCCCCCCTACCTTATATTATGTACTCCTCACCCATGTTAAATTATTGGAATGCACTAAAATTTCTGTGTCACCTTCATGGTTTATGTACTTTGCAGGGGTTTTATTGCACTCTGTCTTGCCTTTTCCTTCCCTTCCAGCGACTGGCAAATTCCTAACCATTTGCCAAGACTTAAATACCATCTGTGCTGTTTGAATCCTTCCCCACACTTCTGGGTTGAGATGTTACCCCATCTCTGTGTTCACACTCATTATGCCACACTTAGCATGCTGCATCAGAATTGTTTACCTCTTTTCCTCTCTGGACTTGAGCATCTGAAGGTAGAGACCATGAGGATTATTATTTTTGTCTTTGTTTTAGCATGCCTAGAACATATCCAGCACCCTTGGAACCTAGTAGATGTTTAAGAAATGTTTGTAAGTTGGTTAGATTGGAATTCAGATTTCAACTGTACTAAGTTTGAAGTATGATCCAAATGCAGAGAATAAAGCTGCATGAAGAACTTCACAGTATTACTGTTGAGGAATTCGCCACTCTTATATACGGTCTTCACAATATTTACATTTCCTTCAAAATGGAGGCAATGTTGAATGAGCTTTTTCTGAAACTTGGCTCATGATACATATGAATGACCTTTGAGATTATTTTTCTCATTTCTGGTGCTTGTTAAAGCATACTCCTGAGGAACCAGTGAGAGCAGGAGTATAGGTAGTGACCAGAGCATGGCAAATGAGCATTATTATGTGTGCAGTAGCTACAGACAGCAAAAACCTGTGAGTTTGTGACTTTCTACAGAGTTACCCAGAAAACTGAGTAGGTGTGGTCTCTGAAATAGGTCAAGGATGGAAATAGAGACTTTGTAGGATGGCAAAAGGGTTGGCTATGGGTTAGAGCCATTTTCTCAAAAGATGTGTATGGGAAGAGAGTTTTAGAGCAAAAAGAAGGGCTAACACCAGAGAAGAGCTCTAGCTGGACCCCATGAGCTGAGTCCTAGAGAAGGGACTGCACACTGAAAAGGAGTGATGACTGAGCACACGAAGGCTGAGAAAGCTCTGGGAGTATTATAAATTGGAATGTGCATGTATGAAAGAGAATTAATTTTCATAACTTTATGTACTCTGGTAATGATTATATAAGTAGATTACTGGACTAAAAGCAGGAAGGGTAAAAGAAAGGGTTATACTTACAGCAAAGTGAGAAGAGATATGTCAAAAGCTAGGGGATATTTTATAATGGAAGAAATCTTCTACTTTGTCTTTGAATGGAAGGTGGAAATAGGGAACTTAGGAATTTTTAATAGACGTGTCAGGGTACTATACCTGAATTTGTTGTAGAGGTGTGCCCACCATGAACTCAGCAAGACCAAAGCAATACATGATCTTCTTTCCAGACTTCTGCATTTCTCTTTATTAGTGACATTATTGTCCCACCTGACAATCAGGCTTACAATCCGCCATTTTCTTTTGTTCCTTTAACTACATTTCCACCCACAGGAAGATTTGTCCTGTTTCCCTTTTCTCTGCAGTGTCTTTTGCATGCTTTCCTCCTTCCATTTTTCACTATACTGCCCTAGTTCAGAACCCCTTTGTCTGCCTCTGGATTCCTGCAGTGACTTGCACCTTGGTCTCTCTGCCATCTGCTTCTTCCTTCTGTTATGTTACCCCATGCCCTGCTTCAGTACCTTTAGTGTCCCCAGTTTTCTATGGAATAAATTGTATTCCTTAGGTTGACATTTGAGGCTTAATCTTTTCTTTCAGTCTCATTTTTTCCCTCCTACATTGTGCAGCATCATTCTCCCTGAAAGTTCTAGTTCTTCCTAACAAGATGTTCCATGTGTTTAATCACTTTTCTGTGTCCGTGCTTTTGATCACTTTTCTTTCTACTAGAGGTTTACCCTCTCTGCTGACATTTTCCCCTGCAAGGGTTTTAAAACTTAGCTGAAAAGCTGTTTTTCTCATTTCTTTTCAAATTCCCTCTCTAGCCAGTTGAACTAAATTTTCTCCTCTGCTTCTGTCATCATTTCTGCCTTTATAATACCACTGATCACATTTTACCTTTTATTTAAGATTTATTTACTTGTCTCTCCTTCCTTTGTAGCTCCCAATTCCTTTCAAGGCACCCACCATAGGTAGCATCTTACACATAGTGAGTACTCAGGAGATAAGAGCTGAGTTAAAGCAGAGGAATGACTGTAAGTTGATAACTGTGTGTGATTGTAAAAAGCCCACTAGCCAAAACCGTCCGTTCAAGGAACTAAGTGTGGACACGGCAGAAGCCATTCACTGTATTGCTCACTTCCTTTCTGGGACACCTTCGCTCTCAGGTTATCTTACTTTTAAACCCCAAAGGAGCACCCTTCTTCCTTCATGAATGGACAGATTATTAGTAGAGTTATTTAGATAAAGGATAATTTTAATAGATTATTAAAGAATAATAATAAGAATTGTCTTAGTATTGTCTAAGAATTCCTGAGGGAAACATGATTAATATTTCTTTGAAATGCTATATCCTCATCTCTTAACAATTCAGTTCTCATCCAAATTATGCTAGAAAAGTGCCAAAACTTACTAAATTGTTTCCCTTTTAGAGTATGCAAGTAGTTTGTGGCATTGAACTCAATTTTTGCTAAGTCAATAAAAGAATCTTTTCATGATTCTTCAGTAATGAGGCTTTCCCCCCCTCTAATTGTATATTTTTTTGTATGAAACCAGATGGTCTTTTGAATGAATGATCTCTTTTGCTCATCAGGTTATGGTGGAGAATTCAGATTTTACTCCCTCACAAGTAGGGTGTCTCTTTACGTTCCTTGCTCGGCAGCTTGCAAAGCCTGACAACACCTTGTTTGTAAATAGAACACTTTTTGATCAGGTAAGTGTCCTTAACAATGAGAACTAGGAATTTCCTCTTATTTACGTACAAAGTTCCCTGCATTGCATTGTTTCTTAAGATAACAGACTGTTGCCTAAATGTCTTATCAAGGAGAGGTCTGCTCAGGTTTCCGATCTAAATGGAGGGGTGGTGTTTGTGTGTGTGTGTGTGTCTCCATGGTATGTTCCAGATAGTCTGACTTTCCCTAGTAGCTGGTATCATGGGAGTATGGTTTGTGGAAATCGGTTTGTAGGTATTCTGCTCTCTCAGTTACTCTTTGATCTAAATTGCCAGGAATTCCTTGTTCTGATTTAAGTAGTCCATCTTACTGGTAGTAAGACTATGATGACTAACAACTAAAGAAGAGATTACTTTTTGGATTTGGAAAATCTGAATTTACTTACAAATGACTTTGACTCCTGAGAGATTTAAGTAATTTTTCCAAGGTCATACTTAGGAGGTGTTATTATTAGCAATAAATGTTATTGTTAAGTATTAATAAGGTTAGTATTCAAATTCAAGTGGCCTGACTCTTAAGTCCTTGCTTTACTTGGTCCCTGGTATCAAGGGCACTTAAGGTATGTAAATAATACTGCCTTCTGGTTATGTTTATAAGTCTGGAAATGTGTTTATAAGACACATATAAAATTGTTAGCATACCTAAGCCTGATATGTCATGTACTGGGCCAATCAGTTGAGAAGGTTTCACACACCTGTGGTATTTGTTATAGCTAAGTGTGAATGAATTGGTGATCTTGAAAGGATAATTATCATTGTGTTTATTGTGACAGCATTATGGCATGAGTGCTGGTATCAAATAAAAAATACCTTTTCTTTGGCCAGGTCCTTGAATTCCTCTGTAGTCCTGATGATGACTCCCGACACTCTGAAAGACAGCAGGTATGAACTGCTAGAACTGTTTTTGCTAAAGCATGGAAAAAAAGAGAGTCAGCTGGAAAAAACTCTTCTGTGCTAGACCTCAACTAGACATAAGGGGAAATGACTTGTGCCAAACCCTAATAGTGAGCTAAAGTTAGTGGCAACCAGAAAATAGAGTGGATGGTTTTTGGAAGTATAATTATAAGGAACTTATATCAAACAAATATCCTAGGTGGACTGGACCTGTCTTGCATTCACCATGGTATCAAAAAGAATACTTCATCCTTTTCCATTACATCACTCCAGTTAAGCACTTGTTACACCCTACATTCCATTAGTGTCACTGATCTGGTAAACCACTGCTAGCAGCTGTGGTCCTGAATCAGAAAAGCTGTAGGATCCTGAGTACTGGCAAACTCAACTTTTGGGAGTGTCCTAAAACTTCACCGCATTAGGGCTGACCACTCTGGAGGGCTGACTGTTTTTCCTCTACTCATTATTGTGATGAGATAATAACTAATTACCACTTCTTTCTATTTATGCCACTTTCTTGAGGGTCCTTTCTAGGAGTAGAATTCTTTAGAATTTAATTAAGATTTAATTATATGAGCCCAAATATTTTTGCTTTATTTTAACACATCACATAAAATTTACTATTTTAACCATTTGTAAGTGTACAGTTCAGTGGCATTTACATTGTTGTGCAATCATCAGCACCATCTTTCTCCAGAAATTTTTCATCTTTCCAAACTGAATCACTGTACCCACTACAAAATAACTCCTTACTCTGTCCTCTACCCCTTGGAAACCACCACTATGCTTTCATTTCTGAGTTTGATTACTCTAGGTACCTCAGGGAAGTGCAGTTGTAAACTATTTATCTTTTTTTTTAAAAAATTAAATCATAGCAGTATATTAATACTATCATGGGGTATAGTGTACTGTTTCTATATGTACTTTGAAATACTTTCATCCAACTGGTTAATATAGCCTTCATGTCTTTTTCTTAGTTATTGTGTTAAGACATTTATATTCTACATTTAGAGAGATTCACATGTACCCTCATAGGATGAACCATAGGTGTGATCCCACCAATCACCCTCCCTCCACCCGCCCTCCCCCCTCCTCCCCTTCCCTCTCTCTCCTCTCTCCCCATATTCCTGGGCTGAAATTGGGTTATAGCTTTCCTATGAAAGCTATAAATTAGTCTCATAGTAGGGCTGAGTACATTGGATACTTTTTCTTACATTCTTGAGATACTTTGCTAAGAATATTTTCCAGCTCCATCCATATAAACATGAAGGAGGTAAAGTCTCCATCTTTCTTAATGACTGCATAGTATTCCATGGTGTACATATACTACAACTTATTGATCCATTCATGGATCAGTGGGCTCTTGGGCTTCTTCCATGACCTAGTAATTATGAATTGGGCTGCAGTGAACATTCTGATATAAATATCTTTACTGTAGTGTGATTTTTGGTCTTTTGGATATATAATTATAGGATCAAATGGCAGGTCTATTTTTAGTTCTTTAAGTGTTCTCCAGGTGCCTTTGCAAAAGGAACATATTAGTTTGCAATCCCACCAGCAGTGTAGAAGTGTTCCCTTTTCTCTACAACCACACCAGCATCTGTGATTTTGGGATTTTGTGATACGGGCTAACTATTTATCTTTTTTGTGTTTGGCTTATATTACTTAGCAGAATGTGTTCAGGGTTCATCCATGTTGTGTGAGAGTTTCCGTCATTTTTCAGGCTGAGTAATATTCTATTATATGTTTATGTTGCATTTTATTTATGCATTCATCTGATATTGATGGACATTGGTTTTTTTCCTACCTTTTGGCTATTTTGAAAAGTGCTTCTATGAAAAACCTCAATGGTTAATTTTAAAAATTATACATGTAAGCACAGATACTGCCTGTGGAAAACAGATTTTTAAAGAACCATAAGACATCAAAGTGAGACAAAACACTTCTTGAAGGTTATATGGAGACATTTTCAGCTTAATAGAGGGTCAGTTCAGTGTTCGCTTATTGGCAAACAGTGTGACATTCTTTCCATATTTGAAAAGCAGAGCCATGATCTTTTTGTAAGATGCAAATACAGTATGATCAACATTATAATGTCAGTCTAACTCCTTGTATATGTGAAAGTAAGCCACAATATCAAGTTAAGGATACAAAAGAGACTGGGCATGGTGGCTCCTGCTTGTAATCTTCGCATTCTGGATGTTAAGGCAGGAGGACCCCTGCAGCTCAGGAGCTCAACACTAGCCTGAGCAAGAGCAAGACCCTGTCTCTGTTTCTAAAATCAGAAAAAGTAGGTGGGCATTGTGGCCGGCATCTGTAGTCCCAGCTACTCAGACTGAGGTAGGAGGATCATTTGAACCCAGGAGTTTGAGGTTGTTGTGAGCTAGTCTGACACCATGGCACTCTTTTTTTCTTACAAAAGAAAAAAAAATAAAAATTATGGTCCACATGGCCAAATGCACTTTTAAAGAGCTAGTAAATTTTTAAAGTGTTCTTATTCATTTATTTTAAATGTTCAGGTCCTTTTAGAATTGCTGCAGGCTGGAGGCATAGTTCAATTTGAAGAGAGCCGGCTCATCCGTATGGCAGAAAAAGCTGAGTTGTAAGTTGTTTCACAGCCATTTATTAGTTTTCTATGAAATTATTAAATTACATTTCTCTAACTTGAAGTCCAGTTTATTGATACAGTGCTGCTTTTTTGTTTAGAAAAGGTTAGATAAATAATGACAACAAAAACCTATATATAGAAGTTTTTGCCTTTTAATTCAATTCCCAAAATTACTTGAATCTGCAAAAATTAACAGGGTAAATTTGAAGTATTTATAAAATTGTTTTAATATGAAAATAGTTTATCAGGTTTCATTACCTTATTACTTTATTACAATATGCTGGCGTGGCACCCATAGTACAGTGGTTACGGTGCCAGCCACATGCACCGAGGCTGGCAGGTTTGAGCCTGACCTGGGCCAGCTAAACAACAATGACAACTGCAACAAAAAAATAGCTGAGTGTTGTAGTGTGTGCCTGTAGTCCTAGCTACTTGGAAGGCTGAAGTAAGAGAATCACTTAAGCCCAAGAGTTTGAGGTTGCTGTGAGCTGTGACACCATAGCCCTCTACCCAGGGCAACATGATTAGACTCTGCCTCAAAAAAAAAAAAAAAAAAAAGATACAATATGCTAACACTGCTATTTATTTAGTTTATTGAATTTTTTATTTGGCATCTAAATCTGAACAAAGAAACTTTATATACAATTTTTGAAAATTATCAATTGATATCTAATGTATTGACTATTGCTTATGTTGCTTTAATATTTTTTCTTGTACCCAGCTTTGAAAATTATTTTAACATAGTATTTACTAGCACCTTAAACCTACAGGTAGAGGAATGACAGATCCTCGTCTTCCTTAGATACTTACATAACTTTAATTAACAGTAGAAATTATATCTTAATTAACAGTAGAAATTATATCCACTATGTTTGTTTTTCTTAATAGTAACCTATGTGTCTGAGTAAATATCTCAAAACAATAAACTAATACCTACCTGCTTGTTTGATACAATGAAGTTTTTCTTTTGCATTCTAGCTATCAGATTTGTGAATTCATGTATGAACGAGAGCACCAATATGACAAAATTATAGATTGCTACTTACGTGACCCGTTGAGAGAGGTGAGTTAAGAGACTGCTGTCCTCTTTCTTGTTCCCTCCTTATTGGGTAGAAAGAACTATTAGTAGAAATATTTAGACACGTGTTTGCTGATCCTGGGTTTTCTTTATTCACCAGGTTTTTATTGAGTGACTGCTATGAGACAAGTGTACATTGATAATTTAAAAAGCTATAGTTCCTGCAGTTTTGGAACTTATAATTTAGTGATGGAGGCTGAGAGTGAATAAGAAAACTAAATATATGATTACAAACATTGATAAGTGCCGGGGGGAGAAACTGGGTGCCACTTTAGAGGATAATGGAGAACTGACTTATCCCAAGCAACTAAGTTTTAGAAGTCGAGGAGCTGCTGAAGCAAAGAGTCAAGGGAAGATTGTTCCAGGACAGGAACAGTATACGCAAAAGACCTGAGGTGGGGAAAAAAGTGACATGTTCAAAGAACTGCATAGATAGAGCAGATAGATGAAATGAAAAAGGTATGGGTGGCACATAATAGAGGAGGGCAAGAGTGATTTGAGATAAATTTGGGAATGTGGATAATGATCACCCCCCCCAAAAAAAAAATACAGTATTCCCTCATTAGGGCATTGAAGATTAATAAATTAAGACTAAAACTAATTGGAACAGGTTTGTTGCTTCTAAGATTCCACCCTAAACAAAAAATAATTATTCTTTTTAATGTCAGTTTTTCTTCATTTATCTCTAAATAATTTTCCATCTTCAAATAATAGTTATTTAAAACGATTGGTACACATAGTAGATAATGACTAAATATTACTTGACTGAAGAAATGAATAAATTATATTGTCTTGTACCCTTCAGGAGGAAGTCTTTAATTATATTCACAATATCTTATCCATTCCTGGACACAGTGCAGAGGAAAAGCAGTCTGTCTGGCAGAAAGCCATGGATCATATTGAGGTTTGTTGATCATATTGATTCAACAAAACTTTTTTTTAAATTTCAGATTAATATGAAGGTAAATATGATTAGTTTACATTGTTTGCATTTGCAAAGTAAAGTTCAAGTTATAGTTGACTCTTTACCCAGCAGGTGTGCCATATATACCTGTGCTTTGTACCCGTTGGATTCAACACAGTTTTTAAAACTTACTTGAATGATCATTTAACCCAAATTAACTTTATGCTAACTTAGCAATGGAGGGCATCATATTATTAAGTTGATTTAATTGAGCAGGAATTATAATTTTTCCTACTTCATATTTGTATTTAAGAACAATCCAAGTTGTATTCTGTATTTAAGAATACAAATATGAAATAGGAAAAAATTATATAAAAATTAAATTATATCTGTGTCACACATTTATTATATCATAATTTCTGAAAATAACCAATGTTTAATTAGCTAATGACAAATTGGAATATGAGTGGGTTTTAACAAAGTTCTTAAAATATTCAGAGAATACTGCTGATCTTTTTTTCTTAATACATGATGGGAATCATTTCCTCCAATCACCTAATGGACCTTCAGAAAAAATAATTGCAGTGAGTTTCCTTTCTGTTATTTTCTCCTTCTTTATGTAACAGGACAGTGATTCTGACCTCGCTTGGTCATCTGATTCCCAGGTTTTGTTTGTGCATGCTGTTTTACAGAGTGTAAGAGTTGACTTCAGTATCAGAGCAGAAAGTCCTTTTTAAAAAACATGCTTGTAGATATCCAGATGGAGAGAGACTACATGTGTGAAAATTGTGTGATCAGAATATATTCTGAAAAGGGGTCCCCAAATCACTCTTCACTTTAGTTTATGTTCATCATGTACTTTCAACCTCAGAAACCAAAACAAATTGCTAGAGCAATTTTATTGAAATCTATTCTGCTTTTTGTTTGTTTTTATGTTTTATGTTATTTATTCTATTGTGTTTATGATTATTTTTAAAAAGTAGTATGGAAATTTTCAAAATAACATCTGCAGAGGATCAAATGATGGATTTAGAAATGTAGTTAAAGATACGATTATTCAAAATGTTTTAGAAGTTTTTATAATTATTAAAAATCCTAAGAGAGGAAGAGCTCTGAACCTCTGAGAAATACTGCATGTGATGTGAATATTTGGTTTTAGTTCCTGAAGGTTGTAAGGTTTAGAAAGCTCAGAAATATGAACTATGTCCTCTGTGAAACATCTGGCTTGAAAGGTGAGAGAGTCAGTCATGAGATGTGTAGTCTGGAGTCATTTCAGTACTCTCATATATAGGATTGAGAACATGGCATATGTTATTTAATGTTACCATATTCCTGCTAACAACAAGATGACTACATCTTGGCAAAGGAACCCAAGAACTTCTCCAATTTTGAGTTCTATATTTTTTTCCCTTTAATCATTTCATGTTCTTTTTCATCATCCTCTTCAAGTCTGCACAGTTACATTATGGTTCATTTTTCATTTCACCTCATGTGCATTATGCAGTGGTTGAGCACATGGACACCAGACATCCAGAAATGAAACTGGGCCTCTCTGCCTTAGTGAAATGTGATGAATTAATCAATGAGCAAACAAATTACTCAGCAGAGAACTTAAGCTGGAGCGGCAAGAAGTATCTTTGCTACTCAACAATTATTTTGCTGAGTCTTTTTTCCACATCTGCACATTTTTTTACCTTGAGCTTTTTGCTCTCTCTTAAGGCCATAATTACAGTATATAGATTTTTTGTTAAAGGACTTCTGTACCTTTAGTAATGTAAATATAATCAATATTAAGTACACAGGGAAAAGTCATCATGCTAAAGTGTTCTGATAGTAGACACAGATTACAGCTTAGTGATTCTTAAACACATTTGGGGCTTTAGACTTCTTTTAAAAATGAAAGATTTGGAGCTTTGCCTCATAATATTCCACATGTGCATAGATTCATAATTCTGTTTACAGTTTCAGGGCCCCAAAGACTTCTAAAAGCCATTCTTATATTGGTTCTATGGACTCTAGATACGATTTTTCTGGTTTAGGTGCTTTTTATCTAATATGGAGAAAATATGTTTCATTAATTTTTTAAAAACTTTTAAATTTTGAAATGTAAAAAGCATTCAGAAAAGTAAATAAAACAAATGCATAGTTTAATTAAAACAACTAAAAAGCAAACATTCTAGGCCCATAATAAGAAATAGAATATTTTCAGTACCCCAGACTCTTCCCATGTATCCTTTTCAGATCATAATCCATTGCCTCCCTCTCCCCCCCAATATATCCATCATCCTGGGTTTTGTGATGATTTCTTGCCTTTCTGAATCCTATTACTGTATATGCATGCATCCCTAAATATTTGTGGTTTTGTTTTGCCAAGTTTTGAACTGTATGTAAATGAAATTACGCTCCAATTTCTGTCTCGCTTTTGGTCAACATTTTGAGAAGTTTGTGTATTATATTGTATGTGGTTACTGCAGCTCATTTTTATTGCCTAGTATTCCATTTTGTTTCAGTTTATTCATTCTGCTGCTGCTGGACATTTCAGTTGTTTCTAGTCTTTGATATTAA
The DNA here is from genome assembly GCA_963574575.1 of Galagoides demidoff. Classification (NCBI taxonomy): domain Eukaryota; kingdom Metazoa; phylum Chordata; class Mammalia; order Primates; family Galagidae; genus Galagoides; species Galagoides demidoff. The sequence goes on from CAUYQV010124551.1 coordinate 35,939, forward strand.
AAATAGTATGTTCACGACCATTACTATATATGCATCTTGAGGACAGCTACATACATTTCTCTAAGGCGGTAATTGTCAAACCAGCATCCCAGCATCAGCCTAGAACTTAATAGAAATGTTTTCTGAATCAGAAACTCTGAGGGTGAGGCCCAGCAATATGTGTCTAAACAAGCCCTTCTAGTAATTCTGATGAGTACTGACTTATTTTCTGTGTTCTCAGGTACATAATTGCCAGTTAATTGTGGCAATATTTTAAATGTTAGAAGATGCCAGCACTATGTGAGAATTCCCATTGGCTCTATATCTTGACAGGCTTTAAAATGTTCCCAGTCTAGTGAATGTATAATAATACCTCGTTTTGCTGGTGTATATTCATTCTTTGCCTTTTAGCCATGTATCGTGGTTATGTTTAGTTGCAGTGTTCCCACAGAGAAAGCGCATTTGGAAAGGTAGACTAGTAGGTAATAGAAACCAATAAGAAGATGATTTCAAGAAGGAAAGGATAGCTGGTAGTATCAGGGAAAGTTCAAAGAGAACTTAGGTCAGAGGTCTTAGATTTGGTAGAAATAGGTCTTATTAACAGTGTCTGTTTAACAATGGTTGGTATTTTTGTCTCATGTACATCTTAGAACCTTAAGTTTCTTTCTTAAGGTATGTGCAGTTTCTAAATCTATTAGAATTTGGAAGTTTTGGAATTCTTAGCCAGAGAAATTAGAACTATACTCTTTTCTTATTTCTTCAAGTTATTAAAGCTCAAGGGTGAAATTTATTTAGAGGGATTTGGGAAGCTTTTGTTCCTTGTGTTTCTCCTGTAGATATCATGGCTGACATTCAGAATTTTATAGTGCTTCCATTTTCTAAGAATTCAGAATTACTTTTTTTTTTTTTTTAGAGACGGAGTCTTTCTTTGTCATCCTTGGTAGAGTGCTGTGGCATCATAGCTCACAGCAACCTCCAGCTCTTGGGCTTAGGTGATTCTCTTGCCTCTGCCTCCCCAGTAGCTTGGACTACAGACGCCTGCCACAACACCTGGCTATTTTTTTGTTGTTGTTGCAGTTTGGACAGGGCTGGGTTCGAACCTGCCACTCTCGGTATATGGGGCCAGCACCCTACTCACTGAGCTACAGGGACTGCCCTGAATTATCTTTTTTAAAGAAAATATCAAATTCTTTACATGGCATATTTCCAATTTTACTGATTTGCATTGTACTTTTAAAATTGAGGCCCTGTATCAAAGCCTCCTGAAGCGCAGTGTGGGTGCTTGTAACAATATTGAGGTGGGTAATCATGCCCAACATCTAAGGATATTCTATTTAAATTAACCATTAAAAATGACTGTGTTTTGCTTTAACTCCAGGAACTTGTGTCCCTGAAGCCCTGTAAAGCTGCAGAGCTGGTTGCTACCCACTTTTCTGAACAGATCGAAACAGTTACTAAAAAGCTTCAGGTAAATGTTACAGACATATATGTGAAAAACATCTAGTGGTGAGAAAATGATTAAATCTTCACCTAAGTTATTTTGATTGTAGTAATTTTTTCAGTTGATAGTTAATAGCAGTTTCTATACATTGTCTTTGTGCATGTGTCTGTGTGTGTGTTATTTGAGAAGAGTTATGTGATCTCTGTGTTTAGAAATGAGGGAGTTCATTGTTCTCTATATAGTAAATATTAACATCAAAGAAATATTTTTGGAACTATAACCTATACTTAGTTGAGAAATTATAATTCACAAAAGATCTTCTTTTCTTTTGCTGTAGAACTCATACACCCTTTGAGATTTATATTATTTATTCCAAACTTTGTCATCCTCAGATTACATTAGTACTATTTAGAATTTTTCTTCAAAAATCTTAACTGGAAACAGCTGTGTACATGCTGAATATCGAGAAGCTCAGAAGTACTGTTTAATGGACCTGCTATTCCACTACCCACTTCCCGTGGGAGTGCTAGTATTGAGCTTATGAACCGCCATTATGGTCACAAATGATAGAGTAGGGAAAAGGACAATGACAGGGACGTGAAGCACAACCCAGAGTCTGCAAGTGACAATGGTAGCATGGGGAATACCTGTGCAAGGTGAGAACCAGAGCAGCTGGCATGAGACAAAAATAAGGAGTTCATTTATTTAAATACTTATTGTGGTCCCTTTGTTTCAGTGTGCTAAGCTGTCGGGACACAAATAAAAATAAATAAACCTTCCATTTATTGTTCTACAGAACAGAGACGTTCTTACATATGAAACTACAGTATGATGTTTAAAAAGCTACACCTGAGATAGATAAAAAGTGCTGTAGGAACAAGAGAAGAGAGTGATACACTGTGAGAAAGAAAGTCAGACAGAAATGCCAGAGATACCTGAACTGGTCTTGAATGACTGGTATTTGTTTTCCAAGCACAGAATTAGGAAAGGCTTTCTACATAATAAAAAGGATTGTGGTTATGTAAAGCCTTAAAAGCATGAAACCGCACTCACATTCAGAAAAATGGTCAGGTCTATTTGAAGAATGATGTGGTGGGGCAGAAATGGCATTAGATTAAGCTACAAGGATATTTTGGAGGGGAGGAGCTAAATTATAGAGCTACAAAATAAAGCTTGGGGCCTGATATTGAGCAGTCGTAATATGTGATGCTAAGGAGTTTAAACTGTCTTCTGTGTACTAGAGAATTACTGCCTTTTTTGAAGCAAAACTTATAGCCAGAGAAAATGCAGCTATACTCTTTCTCATTTCTTCAAGTTATTACTTTAAGCTCAAGGGAAAAACTCACTGACAGGGAATTTGAGAAGCTTTTGTTCCTTGTGTTTCTCCTATAGATAAAAACTCACCCATTAATACAATAAATATTCAAGTGCTAAGGATACAAAACATATAAATGTAATCCCTGCTCTCAAGGAAGAAGACAAATAAGCCAAAAGACAATTAGAGAATATTTGACTTGAATGATTGATAGAGCATCGCCCAGGATACTGAGGAACTGCATGAGGGACATGAAACCCTATCTAGTGAGGAGGCTGGAAGGACATTTCTGTTAAAACTACTCACAACCTCCAGAGCATCGCTCCCCTTTAAATGTTAGCAGTTCTTGTAAATCTTACCTGTTGTCATGATGGTGTTGTCATTGTCCTTTAAATTTTAAGATTGTCAACTATAGGGTTTTTTCTTCTTTTTTTTTTTTTTTTTTTAGTATCTAAGGATATTAAGGCAGAGAGTCTGGGTAAATGAATATAATTTTATTCATCAGATAAATGTATAAACAATGAAGTATAAGGTGGCTATTCAGATGTGATCTGTTTATGGAATCTTAGACTCTTTTTTTTTTTTTAAGAAATAAAGTATTTATTTTATTGCTGAGCTTTATTGAGTGAGAATCACACATAAATCTTATAAAGCACCTTTACTTTTGATGGCAAGCAATATGCCTCTGACCAATTGTTCTCAGAATTCTTGAAATGAAAAATAAGCCAGAATATTAAGTTATAACCAGGAGGAAAGTCATGTAAAATAAAACAAAGTGATAGAGAAAGGATTGAAAATCAAAGACTGATAGATATATTTTAAGAGTCATATTCTAAATGACATTAATCCTTTCAGCTTTGAGAGTTCCCTTGCTTTCCACAGGTAAAGTTTGAATATATCAAAAATTTAAAAAGATGTATAACTGAAAAGTAATAACTTTTACTTAGGTTTTCCAAGAAAGTAGAAGCATTATTTATATAGGGGTCAAAGGTTTATTTCATTGAACCCTTAGTGTTACCCTGTATAGAAGGCACAGAAGATGCTGCTGTCCTTTTCTCTCCACAGAAGGAAACTGAGCTGAACTTACTTTGTGTGAGTCACTTAGTGAGTAAGTGGCAGAAACAGAACCCAGAATTTATGGGATATTGATTGCTGACATGTTGAAGTTTGATTATTGTCTGTTCTCTGTAGTTGATTAAATTGTGGAGTTAATGAGCTTTTTTTATTAGAGGTGGTGAATTTAGGCCTCAAAAATCCCACCTCACTGAGATTAAGTATCTTATTATCACAGAAAGACTAGGTGAAGGAGCCAGAACTCACCATCTGCAGAGCAGTTCCAAGCACCTGACACGCGGAGAGTCCTTGTGCTGGAAACAGCTCAGGGATCTGTTTTGGTAGAGGTCTTTTTTTAATCTTGGCTATAACACAGTGTGTTCCTTTTACACTCAAAGTGGAATGTGCAATAGTGGTTAGAATTATTGAGAGGACATAAAGCACCTCCAAATGATTCTTTAGAATTTCTTAGATCTCTACAGCGGGCTTAATGGCTATCACCATACATCTATTCATTTTAAAGGAACCATTGAGAGTAATTCTTTAACATGGCATAATTTGAAAATTTTGTTTTAAAATTTAATTGTATTTTTTGTTTTTCTATCCAGAACCAGATTTTACTTTTCAAATTTTTGAGGAGTCTTCTTGATCCAAGGTATGTTAATAAACTTTGGTTTTTCACAGAACATAGATGAGAAATAAAAGTAAATAAATTGAGGTTAAGGTACCAGCCAATGATATCCAAACAGTACAATTAGCTCTTAGTTTTTAATATTAGTAGAATTAATTTATGTAGATAATAAAAAATACATGATCTGTAAAACAGATTACAGTTGAGGTGATACTTTCTTTCCATTTGAACAGGAGTCTACAGGGTGTGTTCTTAGTAAAGTAGTAATAAATAAAATAATGAAGCTATGCCATGCCATGCCACGCCATGAGGAAGAATTTGATGGCCAGATAGCTTCTCTTCCTATCCTAGCTTCACTCCTACCAATCTCTTCTTTCATGGTGTAGATTGATAGCTTTACTTTCCAAAGTAAATACCTAGTTCCCAGCGTACCTCTAAATTTATTACCTTTTAAACTTCTACTGGATGTGTTTAATTTAAAATAGCTTACTGGTGTTGAGAGAAGGAAAGTTTAAATATGTTTTTTCAATTGTTACTCTAGTACTTATCAAATAAAGACAAGCCCAAGGAAATAATGAAATTAGTCATGAATTTGTGAGCAAAGCTGTTCTGCATATGAAATTTTAAGAGTACATTGGGAGTTGAGAGTAATTCTGTAGTAGAACCTCTGTAAGTTGACCACCCAAGGGACTGTAACAAACTGGTCAACATATGGAGGTGGTCAGCATAAGGAACCAAGCCTACTGTACTGATGCATACATGTGGTGCATGTCCGGTCTATGCAAATGAGGTCAACATAAGGAGGTGGTCAGTGGTCACTGTGGAGGTTCTACTGTATTTAATATCCTCTAAGATAGTCACTCTTAACCAGAAGTGTGTGTAGCTTCACCTGTGAAGCTTTAAAAAATATAGATGCCTTGGCCCATGACCCACACTGGAGTTAAGCATCACTGGCATAAGTGTAATACTCCAGGATGGCACAGTTTCAATATCAGACATACAAACTTTAGATTTCGTTACACTATACACTGGCCATTGAAAACAAATTTTTCCTTCTTTAGCAACTGTAATATCAATTTGGTTATTCCAATGTTCTGTGCTATTTTAAAATACCAAAATACCGGTAATTTTTTTGATTGTAAAAAATTTTTGAAAACTCATTTAAATCTTGAACAGCTATGCTGCATTTAAATTTAGAGTCAAGCATGTGTATGTGCAGGTGTTTAGAAAAAGCAGTCTGACTGTCTCCCCTCCTCGTTCAAGACCTTTGCAAAGTATCAGTGTTTTAATACCCTGTGTTCTTAGGTAATTACCAAGGTTATTCATCATTTAAAAAATTTCTGTTAATTGTCTGGGTATAATGGCTCATGCCTGTAATCCTAGCACTCTGGGAGACTGAGGTAGGAAGGTTGCTTGAGCTCAGGAGTTTGAGTCTAGCCTGAGCAGGAGGGAGACCCTGTCTCTAATAAAAATAGTACCAGCTACTTGGGAGGCTGAAGCAAGAGGTTTGCTTGAGCCCAAGAGTTTGACATTGCCGTGAGCTATGATGATGATGCCATGGCACTTTAGCCTGTGTGATAGAGTGAGACTATCTCAACCAATCAATCAATAATAAAATTTCTATTAGTCACTTATATTTCTCTCAAAGTCAGTTTAGGCCTCAGACTAGGCCCCTACTTCTAGTATTAACTGAAGAAAATAGAAGTGGAGAGGGGTAGTTTGATAGAGGGAGGGTTAATGGTAGGACTACAGCAATGGAGCAAATTGCAAGGGTACAAGTCAAATCTATCAAGTATTGAACACAAATGTCTTAACACTGTGATTAAGTAAATGAGGTGAAAGCTGTATGAATTAGTAGGATGTAAGCACTCTTAATTTGTACAAATAATCAACACATTGAATCCCACAAAGGCATAAATGTATTCATGATCTCTCTATATATTACTTAATGGAAAAAAAAAAGAAGAAGATAGAAGTGGAGGTGGATGTAGGAGGGAAGGAAGAGACCTGGAAAGAGGATGGAAATAGCTGGAAGGGGGAGGTATAAGAGTAGAATGGAGGACTCAGCCAGGGAAAGAGGAAGGCAAAACCCTCTTCCCAGCCCTTCCTTAGAGTCTGCCCACCTTTTCTCTCAGTGGCACAGTTTCCTCTGTTCCTCCCCTGTGCTTCCTCTAGTAGAGTGGTTCTCAACCTGTGGGTCATGACCCCTTTTTTTTGAGACAGAGCCTCAAGTTGTCCCCCTGGGTAGAGTGCTATGGCATCATAACTCACAGCAACCTCCAACTCCTGGGCTCAAGCGAGTCTCCTGCCTCAGCCTCCCAAGTACCTGGGACCACAGGTGCCCGCCACAACACCCAGCTATTTTTTAGTTGCAGCCATCATTGTCGTTTGGTAGGCCCAGGCTGGATTCGAACCCAACACCTTAGGTGTATGTGGCTGGTGCCTTAGCCACTTGAGCCACAGACGCTGAGCCAGCGACCCCTTTTTAATAATGAAAACACGTTGCGGCATTTGGAAGGTTGAGAACCACTGCTCTAGTATTAGAGCCTTTTTTCTTTAGGGCTAACTCCTCTTTCCTTAGGATGATTTCTTTTAACCAAGTCCTTTCCCTCTATCATCCTATCTAGAGAGACTTAAGCTAGAAGGACAGAGGAAGCTCAGCTTGAACTTGGCATTTTCTTAAATGTAATAAACATTTTATTACATTTTTTCTTTCTTTCTTTTTTTTTTTTTTTTTTGAGACAGAGTCTCACTATGTCACTCTCAGTAGAGTGCTGTTTCGTCACAGCTCACAGCAACCTCAAACTCTTGGGCTTAAGTGATTCTCTTGCTTTAGCTTCCCAAGTAGCTGGGACTACAGGCGCCTGCCACAGCACCTGGCTATTTTTTGTTGTTATTGCAGTTATCATTGTTGTTCAGCTGCCCCGGGCTGGGTTTGAACCTACCGGCTTCAGTGCATGTAACCGGCGCCAGAACAACTCAGTGCCATGGGCACTGAGGCAAGAGCCCCATTCTTGAAATCATATTTTCTCTTCTTTATGGCATTGGTTTAAATTATGTGCTAAACTTACTTGAGTTGGACATTTCAATCATTTTTATATAAAGAGTATTTAATAGTATTTTAGGCTAACCTGTAAAAGCCTGTTTGATCCATGCTATAAATATGTGTATAATACTAGTAATATACTGAATTCTGGATTGAGGGAGGGAATGAGGTTAAAAAGGTTGACTGCAAAGCCAGGTACAGAGGCTTATGCTTGTAATCCTAGCACTCTGGGAGGCCAAGGTGGGAGGATTCATTGTGGTAAGGACTTCCAGACAAGCCTGAGTGAGACCCCTGTCTCTACAAAAAATAGAAAAGTTAGCGAGGCATTGTATTGGGCACCTGTAGTCCCAGCTGCTCTGGAGTCTGAGGCAGGAGGCTTGGTTGAGCCCTGGAGTTTGAGGTTGCCATGTTAGGATGACACCACTATACTCTAGCCGGGTTAACAGAGCAAAACCCTGCTCTTCCCTATCCCCGCAAAAAAGGTTGAGCACAGAGGGAGTAAGGCAAGAAGAGAAAGTCCTCCCTTTCTTTCTTTCAAAGCTGTTCTTAGACAGAGTTTTGAATTATAGAAAGTTTTGTCTTTGGTGCCCTATGAACTCTACCCCGTCATTCTTTCTAAGGGTGCAGAGTGCTCACATGTCTTCAAACTCTGCTTCATAAGCATACTCAGATATAGACTATTCTTCAGAAATTTAAAAAATCCAAATTACTCCCTCTGTGCCCCACTTAAAACTTTTTTCTAATTGCTTTGTCAATTTCTGCATTATGTGGCACTTCTATGAGGAATATACAAATAACATGAATACAATGAAGCATATGTAGAGATGAAGAAAAACGTTTCCTAATAGTAGTTAATCTCAAGGGTGAGAAAAAAGCAGATAGCATGGCCTGTTTTACATTAATTGCTGAATGACTGACTTCCAAGTATATTTTAGCCCTTTTAAGTGACTATGTATGTTAATTAATCTAAAATAAAGCATTAACTTACCGTGTGGTGTGCTACTGAGAAAACGGAAGTTAAGGGAATATGGCAAGAGGTAGGGACAAAAGGACATCAGGAGCGGGTAGGCTGGCTCTGCCTAGCAGTTTCCATTGACAGCCAACTTTAGACTATTTTTACCTTTGTTTCTTTTCTTTCTGTTCTTTTTAGGGTTTTGTTTTTTTTTAACCTCAATTTTTTTTTTCACCATGAAACTCCTCTACCAGTATTCTGGAGAATAGAGAAAATGAAAGAAAGCATTTGTTTTGAAATGAGGACTACTTGTATGTATATATCTATCAGAATGTTGCTGTTTTTAGTTTTGCCCTCAAAACCTGAGTTAATTGGATCTGCATTCTTATATATATAGTTTATACATATTTTTTGTTTAACATTTATAGGTATTCATCAGGCTGTTTTGGGGGGGGAGTTTTTATTTTGTCAATAGCATTTTTAAAGGAATAGATCATCTAGTTGAATTCATATGTTTCTCTATGTCTTTACCCAATTTCTTTAAGTTATCTTTGTTATGTAAATAATTCCATTGGTAGAATTAATTGACCTACGAAGATATTGGTGGCATCTGTACATAGGGAGATTAGATTGTTTTGGAGGGAGAGGGGGTTAATCCTCCAGAAGCAAATTACTTGCCTGAATTGAGGCCAACAGCTTGGGAGAGAAAGGATTTGCATCCTCTTCCAGTTCTGTCCTGGGGGACAGCTGCTACACAAAGCCCAGCTCCACCCCCACTCCCTGGGTGCATTCCTGCTGGCCCCAGTTCTCACAGTCCTTTGTGCTGTGGGGGATGCTTAAAGGATAATGCAAAAGGACACTGATTTTTGTGAGGTCATGAGCTGCATAAATGGGATAAAGAGAATGAGCAAGTGTATTTACATTCAGAATATTTTCCTCAGTATGATTTTCCTGGCAATGTTTATTTAGCCTTTGTTAACAATGTTCTGGAGGCCTCTGAAATACATAGTATGATTTTCCTATGGGAAAAAAAAAAACACACATAAAACATCACATTGTATTTGAAAGTCTTTAACCGTAGTAAAAATTGAACATTGCTAAAAAAATGAGTAACTTTGCCAAGGAACAAAATGTAGATTATAGAATTGGTTATACATGGGTTGTAGTTGAAACTGACAGAGTTTCTGTAGATATTTTTGAGGGACATTTTAAGATATTGATACTGGAGTTAAAATAGCATATTTTAAAATTAAAATAAAAAATTGAAGGTTATGTTTGAACTTTGACATATGAAAATTCATACTAACTTCAGTGGATGCCTACAGTGGCCAAAGTGATTGTTTGGCCAGTCTCCCTCCTAGATATCATATCCTTGGTAGTATTTTGCCAACAACTCAAATTTAACTTTTTAAATCTAATACATCATCATCTCCTAATCTCCAGTGTGTATGTCTATCTGTTTGTCTGTCTCTATCTATCTCTCCCCACCCCCTTTATCTCTCTTTTTATTTACACACACACATATAAATAATATGTCTTAGTCTGTTTGCATTGCTATAAAGGAATATCTGAGGCTGGCTAATTTAAAAAGTAGAGAGGTTTATTTGGCTTATTGTTTTATAGGCTGTACAAGAAGCATGGTGCCAGCATCTGCTTCTCTGTGCTTGGGAAGTTTCCAGTCTTTGTGGCTGAAGGAGGAGGAGGAGCAGGTGTGTCACATGGGTGAGAGAGGGAGCAAGAGAAAAAGGAAAGGAAGGTGCCAGGCTTTTGTAAACAGTCAGATCTCATGAGAATTCACTTATTACTACAAGAACTGCATGGAGTTGTTCATGAGAGCTACCCCTGTGACCCAGACACTTCCCCCCAGGCCTCACCTCCAACATTAAAGATCAAATTTCAACATGAAATTTGGAGGGGACAAATATCCAAACTATATTAGCCTCCCTACATTTATTTCCTTATTTTTTTATTCAGTAGTTACTTATAATGAGACTGCTGTTTGTATTCACTTTCTACGACCTCAACTTGTTCTCTTTCCCTTATTTTCTCTCTTAGCAAATCCCATCATCTATCCCTTTATTTACTTCAGCAATTTACTGCATCCTAAGCACTGTGGCAGACATGGAGGATAAAGTGGTGAATAAGACAGGGCCCTGTTTGCAGAGAATTTCCTTTCTGATGGAGGAGATAGGGAAAAAACAGGCAATTATGTATAGCCCAAGTGTCTTAAATAATATCCTGAGAGTGATGATTAAGTTGTCACTTTGCTTTGCTCATTCCACCTTCTCACCACAGCACACAGAACTGACCTCTGCTGTTGCTCTGACATGTCTTCCTCTTGCCCCCACTGCCCTGGTTCAGGCACTCAGCATCTTCTGGTCTCTTGCTGTTTTCCCAACCAGACTTCCTAATTCTTACCTTCCTTTTTGAATGGACAGGTAATGATAGTGTTTCCTTCTCCTTTCTCAAAGTTCTTTGGATTTCCATTACCCAAGGTAAAATCCAGTCTTCATGATGTACGAGGCCCTTCTTGATCTGATTTAAGCCCATCAGTTTGGCTTCCTTTTCTTCCATCTTCCCATTTCACTTTTCTCCTTTATTCTTGAACAACACTGAGCTATTTGTTCATGAAATACACTATACATTCTTCCCTTTGCATAGTGTTTTCCCTCTTCATAAATATTTGTTTTCTTGAGGGCAATTTACCTGTATGTATTAAGACCTGTAAATATGTGCTTTGATTCAGTGATTTCATTTTAGAAAATAGATTTTAAGGAAATACTCTGAAATAAAAATGTAATTAATGCTAAAATATTCATATTAACATTCATAACAGAAAAGGCTCTTTTAAAAAGGAAATGGGGGAGATGGCTAAATAAACACTATGAAATATGTGAACTTAATCGAATACCACATTGGCAAACATGGCAGTGCAAATGTGAAAATAAGGCTAACTTGGAAAAACATAACATTACACAGTATATGCACATACTGTGTGTGTGATTGAATAAGAAAATTTGTTCACTATGTTCTGTGCCCCTGTAAGTTTGCTTAAGTTAGTAATAGAAGTAAGAGCAATTGGCTCAGCGCCCAGAGCTCAGTGAATAGGCGCTGGCCACATACACCAAGGCTGGCAGGTTCTAGCCCACCCCAGGCCTGCCAAACAACAATGACAACTGCAACAACAAAAAAATAGTCGGGCGTTGTATCAGGCGCCCATAGTCCCAGCTACTTGGGAGCCTGAGGCAAGAGAATTGCTTAAGCCCACGAGTTTGAGGTTGCTGTGAGCTGTGACAGCATGGCACTCTATAAGAGTGACATAGTGAGACTCTGTCAAAAAAAAAAAAAAAGGAAAAGAAATAAGAGCAATTGTTAGTACTTTAGAAGGGTTTCCTCTTTGCTTTTAAAATTTCTGAAGCAATAAAAACTGACATGCAAGTGCCATATGCTAAAATTTTAAAAAATGTATTTTTATTTGGGGAAATCTTTCTAAATACTCACATTTTTCCTATTTTACAATGAAAAAGACACATTTGAAGGTACTTTGTGGTGTTTACCATCCCACTGTTCTGTGTTACTGTTTTCTTATTTGTTGCCCTTGTTCTTTGTTTCTTTGGGTTTTCAAAAAATTTTTTTAATTTCAAAATATTAGGGGGTACACGTTTGTTTACATACTTTGTGTTTTGTACAGATTGAGTCAAATGTATTTATTATTATTATTATTATTATTATTATCATTTTTTGAGACAGAATCTCACTTTGTTGCCCTCAGTAGAGAGCTATAGCATCATAGCTCATAGGAACCTCAAACTCTAGGACTTAAGATATCCTCTTGCCTCAGCCTCTGAAGTATCTGGGACTATAGGTGCCTGCCACAACACCCAGCTACTTTTTCTATTTTTACTAGAGACAGGGTCTCACTCTTGCTCAGGCTGTCTAGAACTCCTGAGCTCAAGCAATTTGCCTACCTCCATCTCCCAGAGTGTTGGGATTACAGGTATGAGCCACTGAGCCCAGCTCTTGAATCAAATGTACAAATGTGCCTTTTACCCAGATATTAGGCCCTGTACGCAATAGGTTGAATTTACTGATCCTCTCTTCCCTGTCTCCTCCAGTTTGATTTTCATTGAGATTAATTTTCATGTGTGCACTTAAATGTTGATCTGCTAGTTCCAATTTGATGTTGAATACATGTGTTTGTTTCTCCATTTTTGTGATGTTTCACTTAGAAGAATGGTTTCCAGTTCTATTCAGGTTGTCACTAAAGATCCTAGATCACCAATTTTTTTATGACTGGAGTTACTCTCACTGGAGTTAGGTGATATCTCACTGTGGTTTGCATTTTCATAATGATTAGAAATGTTGAGCAGTTTTTCATGTGTTTGTTGGCCATTAGATTAGCTTCCTTTGAAAAGTTTGTGTTTCTTAGGGGGAATTTTTGTATTCTAATACTTTTTCTGCCTTCCCTGATTTCAGTTGAACATTTTATATGAATCCATTTTTTCTCCTCTTAGCATATCAATTATACTTCTTTTCTTAAACATTTTTTAGTGATTGCCCTTGAGTTTACAATATAGTATATCTACAGTTAATCCAAGACCAGTTACAAATAGCACTATTAGCACTTCATGGGTGTACAAATGCCTTATAACAGATTATTCCCAATTCTTCCCTCCTGTCCCTTGTAGCATTGCTGCCTTTACTGTCACTTGTTTCAGTTATCCATAAGGTATAATCACTGAATGCATTGTTACTGTTATTCTTTTGGGCAAACTGTTATTAGATCAGGAATAATGAGAAAAATATTTTTCTTTACTTTCATTCATCCCTTCCCTATTTTTCTTGCTTTATATATCACTTTTCTTCTTTCTGAAGAACTTTGAACATTTCTTGCAAGGCAGGTATAGCAGCAACACATTCCCTCAATTCTTGATTATCTGAGAAAATATTTCTCCTTCACTTTTTTAATGTATGCCAATCATATATTTAAAATAAATTTTATTGTGTATATTTAAGGTTTATAACATGTTCTTACAAAATACATAGAGATAGTACAATGGTTACTGTAGAAGCAACTTAATATATTATCTCACATAGTTACTTTTCTCTGTGTGTGACAAGAGCAGCTAAAATCTGATTACTTAACAAAAATCCCCAGTGTAATTTTAACTGTACTCCTCATTTTGTGTGTTAGATCTAGACCTGTTCATCCTAGAGTTGGGCTACTTTCTATCCTTTGATATTCATGTCCCCATTTTCTCCCCACTTTTCTGTTACATGTAATCAGTGTTTTAGTCTCTTTGTATATTTGACTTTTTTTTTTTTTTAAGATTTTCCTTTTAAGTGAGATCATGCAATATTTTTCTTTCTATGTCTGGCTGATTTCACTTAACATCATGTCCTCCAGATCCGTCCATGTTTTGACAAATGGCAGGATTTCCTTCTGTGTGTATCACTTCATGATTTGTCTGTCAGTAGACACTTAGGTTGTTTCTATATCTTGGCTATTATGAATAACGTTGCAGTGAATATGGGAATACAGGTATCTGCATGAGGTAATGATTTTGTCTCCTTTGGGTACACAAGGACTGTCTAGAAAGTTTCCAGCCTTGTATGTCCCTATTTTTCATATTACATGGCTGGATATTTTCCAAACAGCTGTCATGTACCCAGAAGAAGGATTGATAGGTCATATGGTAGTTCTGTCTTTAATTTCTTAACTATTTGTTCATTTAGTGGTATCCCATAACTCCTATAGGGCTTCTTTGCTCTTTCTCATTCTTTTATCTCTCCATCCCCCACCCCCACTGGTTATTTCAAAAGACATTGCTTTCTTGTCATAGATTTCTTTATCTGCTTGATCTAGTCTGCTCTTGAAGCTCTCTATTAGAATATTTTTTATTTCATTCATTGTATTCTTCAATTCCCAAGATTTCTTTTCTTTTTTTTTTTTTTAGAGACAGAGTCTAACTTTGTTACCCTCAGTTGAGTGCGTGGTGTCACAGCTCACAGCAACCTCCAACTCTTGGGCTTAGGTGATTCTCTTGCCTCAGCCTCCCAAGTAGCTGGGACTACAGGCGCTCCCCACAACACTCAGCTATTTTATTTTGTTGTTATTGTTGCAGTTTGGCTGGGGCTGGATTTGAACCCACCAACCTTGGTATATGGGACTGATGCCCTACTCACTGAGCCATAAGCACTGCCCCAAGATTTCTATTTGGTTCTTTTTTTATATCTCTTTATTGAATTTCTCATTCAGCTCAATTGTTTTCCTGATTTTATTGAATTGTCTATCTGTATTCTCTTATATCTTAGTGAGTTTTTTAAAAGTTTATTATTTTTAATTCGTTTTCAGGCAATTTATAGATTTTTGTTTCTTTGGGGTCACTAACTGGAGAATTATTGTGTTCCTTTGGTGGTATAATCTTTTCTAGCTTTTTCATGTGTCTCATGCACCTGAATTGATGATGTCTGCATATCTGATGGAACAGTCACCACTTCTAAATTTTATAGAGTGGTTTTTGTAGGGAGAACCTTTGACCTGCAGATGGGTCCGAGCATACTGGTTAGGTAAAGTGAGTTGGCTGTGATTTCAGGTAGGTGCAGTAGGGCAGTCCCTGTGCATTGTTTTTAGCTGTTATCAATGTCTGTAATAAATGTGGCTACCTCAGTGGTCTAGGCAGTTGGAGTTTGTGGCAGTGTAGATTTTTAGGATTTGTAGTGGCAGGTGCTTTAAGTGACCTTCTATTCTCATTCTCCCCCCAGGAGGGAGACTTAGTTGAGGAGATTCCTCTCAGTTTCAAGATTGGTGTCAAATCTGATAGGCAGCCACAGCTGTGCTATATTCCAGTGTCCAGGTGCTCATAGTGTCAGTGGAGCTAGAGTCCTAGATTTCATATCTTGCTGAACCACTGTAGCACCTGAGACATGGCCTAGGTTCACTCTCTGAGGTACAAGGAGATGCTGATCTCCCACAGAGTCAAAGACTGTGACTCTTCAATAGCTCAAGCCCCCAAGAATAGTAGGATGCTGCTGTGGCTTGGGCTCTAAAGGGCAAGAAGCAGTGTGATGATGACTGTTTCCAGAGAGGTGCTGCCCTGCAGTAGCTATGACTCTGAGCAGGGGTCCTCAAACTCTTTAAACAGGGGGCCAGTTCACAGTCCCTCAGACCATTGGAGGGCCGGACTGTGGGCCCCAGGACAGGTCAGCTGCTAAGCAGGACAGGCAGCAGCAGCAAAAACACCCAGTGGGCCAGATAAATGTCCCTGCATGTGGCCGCATGAGGACGCCTGCTCTGGAGAGCTAGTCCAGATCCAGGGAAGGCAGGGCATTGTAGCTATTTGGCCCAGTGGGTGGGTAGCATGGTTCAGTCAAAGCACTGTTTCCCTGTGGAGTGGGACCACATTAGCTCAGGCTGTTGGGGGCACGGCTGCTCTATTGGACTGGGCCCGGTTTCAATGGGGGCAGGGTGCCACATTGGCTAAAGTACTGAGAGGCATAGCTGCTTCTCTGGCCCTACACTCCATGTAACCAAGAGAAAGGGCACTGCAGCAACTGGGATGGGGGAAATGGAGTGCCTCCAAGGCAGCTCATCCTAGTTGGGTAGAGAGCTGTGGAGTGATGTGCTACCCTGTGTGAGCTTTGTATAATACAATGATGGCAGAACCTTAGGGATGAAGGGGTGCAGTGACTACTAGTCCCCAGAGCAGGATGCATTCTAGCAGTGCCTCCAGTTTCAAGGTTGTGTAGTGCAGTAGGAGCTTGGGTAACAGGGGACAGGACCCAATGTCGACTCCTCGGGAGTACTGCATGTATGTGAACTTAGGGAAGCTAAGCTAGGCTGAGAGGCTGTGAAAACTGCAGGACTCTGTAGCTGTAAAGACTGCAGGCATCCATGACAGTGGTGGAGGGTGTTGAGGGCCACAGGGAGAAATCCCTTCTAGTTCTAAGCTGATTCCCACTTTGGGGAGGCAGTGGCAGAGACAAGATGTTTCTTTCCTTTATGCAGCCATCCTGAGTTTCTGTGCTCCATGGGGGTTTTTACCACTCCCTTGCTATACTCCTGCACTCTCCTGTAGTCAGTTTGGTTGAAATGTAGTTGTTTGTTTGCTGTTGGGTCTTTTTTGTGAAGGGATGAGGAGTAGGCACCTCTAATGAGCTATCTTGCTGATGTCTCCCCTTCATTTTTTAGGGATAATATTGCTGGATACAGAATTCTGAGTTGCTGGTTGTTTTGTTTTGTTTTGTTTTGTTTTTCCAACACCTTAAATATTTCACTCCTCTTTCTTCTTCTTACATGTTTTATGAGTAGAACTCTGATATAATTCTTATCCTTGCTTCCCTATAGTAAGGTATCACCTACCTTACCAGCTTCTTACAAAATGTTCTCTGTCTTTGATTTTTCTGCAATTTGGATATAATATGCCTAGGTATAGATTTATATGTATATATATATTAACCTGCTTGATATTCTTTGAGCTTCTGGGATCTGTGGTTTTGGTGCCAATCATTAATTTTAGAAAATTCATCGTTACTATTTCATGTACTTCTTTTATTATTTTCTTTCTGGTGTTGCCAGTATGTGTGATACCTTTTCTAATTGTTCCTATTGGATATTCTATTCCATCTTTTTCAATCCTTTTTCTTTTTGCATTTCAGTTTTGGAAGTTTCTGTTGACTTTTTTCAAAATCACTGATTCTTTCATCAGCTATGCCCAGACACCTGATGATTTTTTCATTTCTGTTAGTGTTTTTAATTTCTAGTATTTTTTTTAATTCTTCCTTTGAGTTTTTTTTTTTTTTTTTTTTTAGAGACAGAGTCTCACTTTATCACCCTCAGTAGAGTGCTACGGCATCACAGCTCACAGCAGTCTCCAACTCCTGGGGCTTAGGCGATTCTCTTGCCTCAGCCTCCCAAGTATCTGGGACTACAGGTGCCTGCCACAACACCTGGCTATTTCTTTGAGCTTTTATCATTCTGTTTATACTACTCATCTCTTTTTGCATATTGTCAATTTTTAGAGCCTATCGCTTAATAATCATAATTACTTTGAATCCCTGGTATGATAAACATCTCTGATATATTTGAGTCTGGTTCTGATACTTGCTGTATCTCTTCAAGCTGCATATTTTTCTTAGGATGACTAATAATTTTTTTGTTAATAGCTGGATATGCTGAACTATGAAAAGTAACTGAGGTAAATAGATGTTTAGTGTGAGGTTTTATGTTTCTCTTGCTAAGAGTTACATTGTATTTACTGTTGCTGAAGTTATAAGGCAGGATTTTCCTCTGGTGTCCTTGTTTTTGTCTTCCCTATCATCTTTGTGTTGCTCTAGAGCAGGCGTCCTCAAACTACAGCCCACGGGCCACATGTGGCCCACCTAGGACATTTATCCGGCCCGCCGGTGTTTTTGCCGTCACTGCCTGTCTTGCTTAGCAGCCGACTTGTCCCAGGGCCCGCAGTCCGGCCCTCCAATGGTCTGAGGGACAGTGAACTGGCCCCCTGTTTAAAAAGTTTGAGGACCCCTGCTAGAGACTTCTTTTTAAGTAAGATCTGAGGTGTGTAATTCTTCCCTTGTATTTTCTAGTCATTCTGTAGGAGCCCTGTCAGTGTGCTGGTGTGGGTGGGTGGGGTGGGGGTATTCTGTAGTCCTGTGATTAGCTTTCAGGATTTTAATGAACTAGTGTTCCTGAGCTATGACTTTCCCAGGTTCCTCTCAGCACCACAATCACCTTAACCAAGACAAGAGGGCAAAGAAGGCTGGAGTTGGATATCCCCTTCCTCCACAGAGAAGGCTAGAGTGGGCTGAAGTTGGGTATTTCACTTCTCCCAGGTTGGGTAGGCTCTAATAAAATAGTATCCCTTCAGGACAGGTGTGTTAGTTTTCTAGGGTTGCCTTAACAAAGCTCCATAAACTGAGTGACAGCAGACATTTATTATCTCACAGTTCTGTGGGCTGGAAGTATGAGATCAGGTTGTTGGCAGGACTGGTTCCTTCTGACAGCTCTCAGAGGAAGATCTGATTTATGCCTCTCCCCTAGCTGATGGTGGACTGTTGACAGTCCCTGGCATTTCTTGATTTATAAAAGCATCATACCAACTTAAGTCTTCTTCACATGGTGTTCTCATATGTGTTCAAAATTTCCATTCTTATGAGGACACCAGTCATATTGGATTAGGGTCCCACCCTACTCCAATGTGGCTTCATCCTAAATTAAGTAATTACATCTCCACAGACTCTATTTCCAAGGGTGGGGGTGGGGGGAATGTAGTGGAGCATATCTCACCAGGTGAGAACAGACTGCTGTGGGTTCATTTGAATATGGCTACTTCTCCCCATGCTGGAAGCAGGAAGGGATTTTCTTCTGATCTTCACAGTGAGAACCTGATGGGCCTCCTGGATGTAAACTCATGAAAGTATGGGAATGCCCGACTAAGATTGGTCCCCCTGAAACTTTTAACTCTCAAGCTTATACAGAGTGAATCTTCAGTAATTTGCCAATTGCACTTTTAAGTTTCCTGCACTGGTACTGGCTCCAGTAGCCACAGAACCTCCTGCTGGGCCGCTGCTCCACTGAACTGTGATTTCTCTGTATCCACCTTATTTGAGGGGGCTGGTAGTTTGCTTTTGCCCTCAGTTCTCTAAGGATCTAAGAAAAGTTGTTGATTTTTAGTTTGCTCAGTTTTTTTCTTGTTGTGAGGATGGGAATGTAGTTTCTAAACTACTTAGGAATGTAAATTCATTCTATAATACACATTACTGTGTGTATTATGTTATAATTTCATATGGATTTCATACACTGCCTACAGTCATCACATTCAAAGCATTTTAGCATTAAACTAAAACCCAGAAGAATCTGTTCTATATATGTTCAGAATTGTATATGGGTGTCATGATAGATTTGCAATAGTCTGACCCAGTGTCAATTCTGAAACAATTTCTGGAACTGTTTAATCGAAACAGTGTCTCTGTGATGGGGTCGCAGAACTGACTGTCTTATATCACCTGAGGGAGAGAATGGCATAGAATTTCTCACCCAAACCTAGAAGTGCATCTCTTTCAGTATTAAGCGGAGATGCCAGAGCCTGTGTCTTTACAGTCATGGCCCAGACAACGCCTGCTAGTTAGATAACCAGCAGATTCTAGTGTTGAGGAAAACTTTGCTTTAGGAAGAAAATACACAATGAAAATGACTACATCATTCTTATTATTACTAATTGTGGTGCTTCAAAAAAATTGTTTTAGATACCCTAAAGTTATTGATGTAAGTCTGTATAAAATGGGAAAGTTCTAAATAATTTTTACCCCTGATACGTTTATGGAGCTAAATGATTCTTTCCATCCCAGAATCATTAGGCTTTTACTTCTGTTAGTTTATAAAGTCAGTCAAAACAATAGTTTCTTTTTCATGAAGAGTAGATAAATGACAAAAATTTTTGTTAAGATTTAAAGGTTTATATTTTAAAACTTGACTTTAGTCAAGCTAGTAAAATGGTGTCCAAACGTCCTAAGGCCAACTACCTTAGATCACTGTTCCATCAGTTTGATGTGGCTGAATCTTTGGCAACAGATGAATGGTGTGCTTGTTTGCTTTGGTCTGTGCTTTGTAAAGTTCATAAGGTTATAAGGGATCGAGGCTGTTCCTAGATGAGGGAATATTGGCAGCTGTGCAAAATGTGAAGGGTCATCAAAGAGAACAAAGGATGCTACTGAGTCCTTCCTGCCAGATGACAGGTTTCCATCTAAGCCAGCACTTGTTAAGTCTGTAGACATTATTGTGTGTGTATTATGTTATAATTTCATACAGATTTCATATGCTACCAACAATCATCACATTTAAGGCATTTTTAAGGCAGACTGGCATATTCACTTATGTTTTGTTCAGTTGCTACAGGATTATGTTGCAGCATTTTTAATATGGAATGTGTATGGAAAACTAAAATTGCATTTTTTTTTAAATTTAGTTGTCATTGTTGTTTTTAGCTGGCCTAGGCCGGGTTCAAACCCGCCAGCCTCGGTGTATGTGGCTGGTGCCCTACCCACTGAGCCACAGATACTGCCCTAAAATTGCATCTTAAAGCCTTGTTAAGCAACTGAGTTTGAGTGAAAACCATAGGGGAACGTTTTCTTTACTCTCATGCATTGTAAGTGATATATCTGAGTTCTCCATCTATGAAGGTACTGAGTAGTCATCAGTGTGCCACTGCATCCAAAGACTGGAGATCTGGATGACCAGAGAATTCAGTTCAGACGAGGTGTAGTTATCCCAATAAGGTGCTGGAAGAGACTGTAAAATCTTCTTCCTTAGAGACATGGAAGAATAATCTAGACTGACCCATATTAGGTGCAGTTTTTAGAATGAGGGAGTGGGATTAGATCAGCCTTTTTTTATTCTAGTGCAATTTTTTTCTTCATCAAATATTAGGAAGTCAGAATTTTTAATTTTAAAATGCTTTTAATGTAAGTTTTCTAATATATGTGTATATCTGTAACTATCCTTTACCAGAAATGGTTCAGTGTACAAGGTTATAATTTAAAATAATTTTTATAACCTGAGTAAGAGTGGATAGAAATATTCTCCATCCCAAATTTTAGGGTGGGCAAGTATATGACAGAGAGAAAGGGAGCACATGGGAGGGGCAGGAAGGAAGGAGAGGGAGAAGGCACACACATGCTTTCTTCTAAAACTGATGGAAGTTTTCAAATTTAAAACTTGAAGTTTTCTCTCATTTACATATATTTAATCGTCTATATTTTTTTAGCCAATGCTGTTGTTAAAATAGATTTGCAAAAGAGTAGATATGGTTTAGGTCTAAAATAACATCTTGATGGCCACTTGGGAAAGCAGGTAGTTAATAGAAGACTAGGAAGAATAGCTTTAGGAACTGGATGTAAGAAATGGTGTTTATGTGCAAAGTTGGTAAGCAACAGTCAGAAATGGATGTAAATTCATTAATGTTATAGCTTATTTAATAAAGTTTTAATTATGTTGTTGTTATCTAATCATTTCCCATCAGACACATTATTTCCCCCACAAATGAATGCATCAAAATCTATTCATTTGGGTAATTTGCTTGGTGTGATGCGTATTCACAACTTCAGTTCTTGTAAATGGTTCTGTCAGTAAATGTGGGAGGAATTAAGTACTGTGATTCATGCTTAATCTTAATTTGCTCCATAGTCTTGCATTTATAAGATATATTAACAGAAGTCTAAGATAGATGAAATACTGTTAATAACAACACCTACAATTTAGCATAAACGTCTGTAAAGAACACTGGCTCACCTGAACGTGGAGAAACATTGGTTAACATTCCTATTCTCTTTTACCTAATAGTGTTTCCTTGAGGCACAGTCTTGATCCCTCTGATGATAAATAGGAAAAAACAAACTGCTTTGATCACCAAAATGTATAGGGGGACTTTTTCCACTCCCACTTACCAAGCAGTTCTCCAGTGGGCTCCAAGTGGGTGCCCTGCAATTTACAGTTTAATTCAGTTCTGACACTGCCCACCTATAGTTAACATCAGACCCACAGGTTTAGGGGCTTAGTTCCAGAAGACTGGTTCCCCTACTTCAGATGCTAAGCACAGACCACAGGTTTTGATCTGTGCTTCTGACCTACTGTGTATAAACTGGATTCCTTAACCCTCTCCTCAGGTTCTATTAATCTTCTAGAGCAGCTTATATAATTCAGGGAAACACTTCATTTACATTTACTGGCTTATTATAAAGGATATTGCAAAGGGTACAAATGCACTGCAAGATGGAAGAGATGCGCAGGGCAGGGTGTGTAGGAAGGCTATAGAGGTGCGCTACCTCCAGCTCCCTCCACATTTAGCGATCCAGAAGCTCCCCAAACCCTATTCTTTCGGGTTTTCATGGAAACTGTTACAGGCATGACTGATTACATCATTGGCCACTGGTGATAGACTCAACGTTCAGCCCTGCTCCTTTCTGCTAAGATGTGTGAAGTGAGATTGAAAGTTCTAATCTTCTAATCACATGGTTGGTTTCCCTGGCAACCAGCCTGCCTCCTGAGGCTGCCTGGGAGCCCCTCAGCCCTTAGTCCTATCACTAGCATATGGAAAAAAAAAAAAGGACGACTTCAGGCTCAATGCCCCATGGGTCAGTGGTTAGGGCGCCAACCACATACACTGAGGCAGGTGGTTTCGAACCCGGCCCAGGACTGCTAAACAACAATGACAACTGCAGCAACAACAGCAAAAAAATAGCCAGGTGTTGTGGTAGGCACCTGTAGTCCCAGCTACTTGGGAGGCTGAGGCAAGAGAAGCACTTATGTCCAAGAATTAGAGGTTGCTGTGAGCTGTGACACAACGGCACTCTACCAAGGGTGACATGTGAGACTCTGTCTCAAAAAAAAAAGAAAAAGTACCACTTCAGAGATACCAAGGGTTTTAGGAGCTGTATGGCAGGAACCAGGGGCAGAGACCATTTATATTTCTTTTGTTCTTTGTTTGGTTTTTTGCAGTTTTTGGCTGAGGCCAGGTTTGAACCCACCACCTCCAGTATATGGGGCCGGCGCCCTACTCCTTGAGCCACAGGCACCGCCCCACCCCTTTTTCCCATATATATTTCTTAACATATGACAATATCTTGGTCCCATACAGAGAACTACCATTTCCCTGGATTTATCCTGTGTATCCTCTGATTTCTCCAGTGTAGATCTTCAGATAGGATTTATTCCCCGCTATCTGATATTATAAACCTCTCTTTTCTATGTTTCCCTCTGCTGAGACTCCCACATACCATTACCAGTCAGTTTAATTCACTTCAGTGTGTATTTACTGAGCTCTGTTTATCATGTGCCAAGCCTGTGTTAAAGTTGGGGTGACAATGATGAATACAGCACAGTGTTTGCTCTAATGGAGTTTATAATGTAGTTTGAGGGTATAGACACTTTAACAGGTAATTTTCAAGTTGTGTGGTAAAAACTGAGATGGTAGGTACCACAGAGAATAGCCAGTCATGGAACAAAATTCTATATATTAAAGGCAGATGTGAGATACCAAAAAAACGGAAAACTTGATTTTTTTTTTTTTTTGAAATTTATAGCCACTTTGAGGAGACACAGAATTAACCCATCAGCAAATACTGAAAGCCCCAAACAGCAAAACCTACTTAGTTTATCATTCAGCCTTTGGTTAGAACTGAGTATCACAAGCTTTTAAATAAGGAAAAATAAGGCCAGGAGCAGTGGCTTACACCTGTAATCCCAGCCCTCTGGGAGGCCAATGTGGGTGGATTGCCTGAGCTCACAGGTTCAAGACCAGCCTGAGCCAGAGTGAGACCCCCCCCCATCTCTAAAAATAGCTGGGCATTGTGGCAGGAGCCTATAGTCCCAGCTACTGGGGAGGCTGAGACAAGAGACTCTCTTGAGCCTAAGAGTTTGAGGTTGCTGTGAGCTGTGACACCTTAGCACTCTATTGAGGGCAACAAAGTGAGACTTTGTCTCAAAAAAAAAAAAATGAAAAATGTCCTGAATTTTCTAAATATAATCCCTTCTTCTATAATTCAAGCCTCTTATTCATAAACATAGAAGTGCTATTTACCATCATTTACAGAAAAATTATAAAATCCAAATCATTTTCGGAGTCCAGTGATTCCCACCTTTTGGCTTTCAGTGCAGTGCACAGCGTTACAGGTGTGCTTAGAGACTGATCCTTCAGCTCGTGGGGCAACCAGACTCCTGTGTGAACAATTTTATTTCATTCCAGTGGGCTTTACAAATAGCACCATTTTGTGCATACCATGATATCTGAAAAGCTGGAAACTACTGCTTTAGACTGTCCACTTTAATCTTTTTTCAAAAGGCTAGCTTCCCAAGCAATCACTTTTATATCTTATTAATCCCATCCCAATTCTTTATATAAGGAGCTTTAGTTGAAGAATTTTAAAGAGAAGATAGGACTCTTACAAGGAACTGACTTCTTTTGAAACTACAGAGGGAAATGATTCTTAGGTCTCCAGAGAGCAGTAGTTGATTTCTTTAATAGTTCCTTTGGCCACCAGTAGTTGAGTACCCACCATGATGAAGTTAATACTCTACTTCCAAAGCATTTGTATAGGCATTATGAATAGTGGGCTTTGGGAGTAGCTGGCATACAAGTTAAATAGACTTATGAATATTGTGTATCTTACTATTCATCACTTTTTAATTTGTTTTACTAGTAACCAAATTAGCCCTTACACAGGCAAGACACTGGTTGGCTTCAATAATTCATTAGTGAGAAGATGCATGGTGTCTGCCTTCACAAAGTTGGTAGTCATTTAGAGCATCAGTCACCAACTTTATGGCACCAGGGACTGGTTTCGTGGAAGACAATTTTCCACAGACCAGTGTGGGTGATAGTTTCAGGATGATTCAAGCACGTTACATCTCCACCTCAGATCATCAGGCATTAGATTCTCACAAGGAATATGCAAGCTGTATCCCTTTCCTGTGCAGTTTACAGTAGGGTTTATGCTCCTTGGAGAATCTAATGCTGCCACTTGTCTGTCAGGAGGCAGAGCTCAGGTGGTGATGTGAGCGATGGGGAGCAGCTGTAAATACGGATGAAGCTTCCTTGGCTTGCCTGCCATTCCTCCTGCTATGCAGCCCTGTTGCTACCAGGCCATGGACTGCCTCTGGTCTGCAGCCTGGGAGTTAGGTCCAGAAGTTTTAGAGAAGACAGGTAATTAAAGAGGTAATTGCAATGTGATATGATTGATGCTCTGAGGAACACATAGAAGAGACAGTTACGGAAACTGGAAGATGGTTTATTATAGTTACTTTCCTTTTTTATTATAGTTACTTATAGACTAAATTATTTAGACTGAATTGAGTGGGTCTTGTTGTTTCTTTCAGAGCAAAGCATAACATTTGGTGTGATTTAGAAGAATCTCACTGAATGTTACTTCCTTAATTATCCACTGTAACCTGAAAAGTATTTCTTCTTAAAATGTCTCTGATATATGGTTTCCCTGAGTAACCTAAGAAACACTGGGCCTTTTAATTCACATTTTCGTTTGACTGAAAGACAGTCCTGTCTTCAACATAATATGCTTTGTACCTGTAGCCTTTAATGACAGATGTGATTAAATAATGCTGTAATTGGGTATTCTCTTACCTTCTGTATTTTTAGGGAAGGTATGCATGTAAATCAAGAATCGCTGCAAATATCTCCCTGCATTACAGAACAGTTCATTGAGCTATTATGTCAGTTCAACCCAAACCAAGTTATAGAAACACTGCAAGTCCTTGAGTGCTACCGCCTAGAAGAAACCATTCAGGTAAGATAAGAACAACAGGGCGGAAAAGACAAGAGTAAACTTTTTCTTAACAAGTCTCATTTGACCGATGAGCAAAGTGAAGAGGAGAAAATATAATTTAATTTTTAACACTCATAAGTTCTTAGTTGAGACACTCCTGAAAACAAAAGTCAGATTAACAAGAAAAAAACCAGCAGAAGTTTACTGACTCCTGCCTGTAACCCTAGCACTCTGGGAGGCTGAGGCGGGTGGATTGCTAAGCTCAGGAGTTCAGACTAGTCTGAGCAAGAGTAAGATCTCATCTCTACTTAAAAAATAGAAAACAAAACTAGTCAGGCATGGTAGAGCACACCTATTGTTTCAGCTACTAAAGAGGCTGAGGCAAAAGTATGATTTGAACTCAAGAGTTAGAGGTTTCTATGAGCTATGATGCCAGGGAACTCTACCTAGGGCCACAGAATTAGACTCTATCTAAAAAAAAAAAAAAAAAAAAAGAAGTTTACTGACCCATGCTGTACTCATCATGTGGGAGAGGCCTCAGTTCAGAACTCTCTCTCTCAAGGCAATGGTTTAGGAGCCTTGCTCCATATTATTTTAACAAAGAGCCGTAAGTCCTATAGTGACAAAACAGAAGCAAGAGCAGTTCCAGTCTTGTGAAGGGTGGAAATGTGGGAAGGTAGTAAAATCTGTTCTCAACGTTTCTCTGGTGCCTTCTTTAAGCCAATAAGTAAGTGATATCTCCAGTAGGGAGATTCATGTCCTGCCATGAGGCAGGTAGAGGTTGAGGCAGAGAGCTCCCCTGTGTTCTGTGTCTTTAACTTAATAATACTTAATGTTTGGGGGAGAAATATTTTGGTTTCCTTCCGTCCCTCCTTTGAAACTTTACTTTTAGAAAATTTCACATATTAAAAGCCAAATTGGTAGCTTTGGAGAGACTCAAGTAAGAGGTGTTAAGATAAGAGATTGGCAAATGGAGAGAAAAACATAGATTGGAACAAAGAAAAAGGAACAAAATTGGGTGCATGGTTCCTTATCAAATCAGTCTCTTAAATGTGAAAATAGGTCAGTTCAAGAAAATAGTTTCATTTCATTTTAAGAGGTGGTGGTATTCCTCTTAAATGAATAATATTCTTCTTAAGTGAATTTCCATTGAATTTCATGCAAAAATAACAAAGGTTAATGTTTAGAGCAGTTGTAAGATAATCTGTGAATCTGGAGGGCAGTTAGCTAAGATTTCTATGATTGTGTTTGAAGTATCTACAGTTGGGGTGGGAGTAGGCTGTGGCAATCTGAGAGATTTTTCCTGAATCACGGTTTGAATCAGGTGTTGCTGTGAACTTTCTGTCCATAAATACGTTGTCATGGTGATTTTCCCAAAGTTTATATGAAGCCATCTAGCGTTAATTTACAGGGCTTCAGGAAAAGCACGATTTAATTTCAGGGAAACTAAGTCAGAAAAATGGGAGGAAAATATATATTAGTTTAGAGAGTTGTAGTCAGATACTGGAGGAGGAAACTAAAAATTTAGGATTTAGTTCAAATTATAGGTAAATAATAAAATCTAAAAAAAAGAGCTAAAATCTAGTAACAAATATACTATCTATTTTTTTCTGAAAACATAATTTTTTCTCCAGTTTCCCATTTTTACCAAAGATAATTGTAGTAAGTACAATTTGTTTGCAAAATAAGAGTAATCTTGTTGAATTTGGCCTGATTATTTACATGAGTACTAAAAGAATAGTTACTGACCAAATAGACTCTAAATCAGCTCAGTTAGAATTTATAAGGAATCTCAGATTAGACTTTTAAAAGTTTCTTCAGGTTAGAAAGGCAAGCCATAGACTCACCATCACATTTTACCTGTAGTACCTGTGTAAATTCTTTTCTTGAGCTTCTCAAAATTTCCTGAGGTTCCTGGGCCTGTCAGAACCATTCTTTACTGACTCCAAGGCTAGGCACCCTGTAAGGATCCATATAGACAAAGTACCAGGCCAGTTTTTCCAAAGGCTTTATTGGCTTCTTAAAGTTAAGCTTAGTTCCTAAAGCATTCTGGTCATATCTGAAAATACTACATCCCAGTCAAAGCCTGGGTAATATAACCATTGTTTCCAGTTGTCCTGCTACAGAGAGAACAAATTCTCATTGAGCTTAGGTAAATAACTATATTGCCATAAAATAAGAATACTCAAAAATGGTTTCCAAATTCTGGAAGGATCATGTAGGCAGAAAAGCAAATGTTCCACTGTCACTCATAAAAGTACACTTTACCAAATTACTGTGAAAGTTTCATTATGTACACAAACACCCATTATTTTTTTGATCTCTGGAAAATAAAACATAAAAAGAATCAACAATGTTTCAAACAGCAAAGTCATAAAAAATTCATTTCAGTCCTGTGTAATGAATTCTTGTTTTGCTTGAGTCCACTTTTTTTTTTCCATTAGAGTTTTGGAAAATTTTGCCCATTCTGGAGATACAGTTTGAGAGTACTTATTGCAGTCTTTTCCATGAGCCTCCTTAAAGCTGCACCACTTTAGAATTTGCAAAGAGTTTTCAGAAAAAAAAAGCATCAAAATTAAGCAAATAACTGTGGACAAGATTTAAAATGGCCATGGTTAAAGACCCAGTTGTCAAGGAAAATTGGTTATTTTATGTGGCCTATAATAATTTAACATAAAAACCCCAAGTATGACTGGTAACATAAACTAAGCCATAACAGATTTCTAGGACTCTTGTTCAATTTTGTAACACATTTTAATAATATAGCCTTACAAATATAACTCAAAGAAGGTTAAACGTCATTTCCTTTTTCTTCTTTTGAGACAGGGTCTTGGTCTGTTACCCAGGCTGGAGTGATGTGATCATAGCTCACTGTAGCCTCAAACTCCTGGGTTCAAGTGATCCTTCTGCCTTAGCCTTGCAAGTAGCTAGGACTACAGGCATGCACCACCACACCCAGTTAACCTTTATAACCTTTTTGCAGAGACAGGGTCTCACTGTATTGCCTAGTCTATTCTTGAACTTCTGGGCCTCATGTGATCTTTCCACGTTGGCTTCCCGCAGTGCTAAGATTATAAGCATGAACCACCATGCCCAGTGTAAACATCATTTCTTATTTGACAGTGCTTCCCATATAATTTAACATATTAAATAAATGGATTTATCGTTTCTCTTTTGAATGCTTCACGGACCTCTGGAGCATCCTAAAGATAGTTGGTGGTTAAAAAAGACTTAATTTTAGAATTGGAAATTTCATTTGCGGAAGCCTGTCAAATGTGTCAAACTTTTAATACAGTTGATCAAAACAGAATGACAGGTTACTGTAAGGTAATGGTCATTCATTTAGCTAAAGTGATAATTAAAACCAAAATGGAGACTCACATATGAAGTTACCTTGTGTAACATTAGAGGTAGTTAGTGGTAGCACCTGAGCTTGAACTCAGATGTTCTGATTTCCATAGTACAAGCTCTTAATTATTGTGACAAACTGATTCCCTATTTATTCTATGAAAGTGAGCTCTATAGAAATTGTTATTAATCAAACTTTATAGAAATTCTAGTCAATAAGCCTAGAAAAAGGAATATAATGAAAATATTGAAAGGAAAAGATCAAGCTCTTGTTTACAAATATTGGTGATTAGATAGTCCTATTGTGCCATAAAATTTAATGGGCTAAATAGCAATTCAGTAGCTTTAATGCACTCATTACCTTGATTTTCTTCCCTTATTTCCTCCTGTTTCCAAATAAAAGTGTGTGTGTGTGTGTGTGTGTGTGTGTGTGTGTGTGTGTGTGTGTGTTATTTCCTTCCCTATTCTGATGACATAAAGGATACTCTTTTTTGTAAGTTTTATAGTTTAATTTCTTACATTTAGGCTTTTAAACCAAATGGAATTTATTTTTGCAGGCTGATTAAGAGAGGGATTTATATCCTTCTTTCCACATTATGACTCATGGCCCATGTGGTATTTTATTATCGTTTTCTCAGATTTTAATGCCATACTGCTATATACCAAACTCCCAGATATACCTGATCTGCTTGTGGGTTCTGTTCTGTTCTTTGGTCATCTTTGTCTGTACTTGTACCACACATTTTAATTAATGTAGCTTTTAATAGGTTTATTTGGAAAAAGAATTCTCTCTCCTTATTCTTTCTTCTTTGAAATGCTTTATCTACCTTTGGCCTCTTACTATTCCACATCAATTCAGAGATCACATTGTGAAGTTCCTTTAAAAGAAATGAACCCTCTGGAATTTTAATTAAAATATACATTGAACTTCTAGCCCAATTCAGGGAGAACTGACATCTCTGCGGCAGTGATTCTCCTCATTCAGGAGTATGGTTGCATTTTTAAAATGCCTGTTATGCCCTTTGGTGAGGTTTTATAACTTTTATATGGCTTCTGTATATATTAAATTTGTCCATAGATACTTTATAGTTTTGTTAACATGGTGCAAGAATATTTTTTGAGATAACATATTTTTTATTGATAGCTGCTGCTGTATTAGAACGTTAATAGTTTTTGTGCAACCAGGCTGAATTCTTTTTAAGTTCACATAGTTCCTAGATTTTTTTTAAGGGGGTTTCACTCTGTTACCCAGACTGGAGTACAGTAGTGTGCCTAGCTCACTACAGCCTCAAACTCATGGGCTCAAGCAGGCTTGCGCCTCAGCCTCTCCAGCAGCTGGAACTACCTGGGACTAGCTGGGAGGTGCCTGCCACCAGGCCTGACTAATTATTTAATTTTTTGTATATTCAGAATTATGCTATATTCCCCAGGTTGGTCTTCATCTCCGGGCCTCATGTGATCTTCCATCCTCAACTTCCCAAAGTGGTGGCATCACAGAATTGAGCCACTCCACATAGCCAATTTCAAGATTTTTTTAATAAAATTATGTTTTCTAATAATAACAGCAAGGGTTGTTTTTTCGTCCCATTCTCAACAGTTTTTTCTTTCTCTTAACAGACGGCTAGGAGCTCTAGGATATTGTTAAATAGAAGTAGTAGTAGTGTGCCTCTGACCTTGTTCCTAATTTAGAAGACAATATTTTACATTAAATAGGGTATTTATTATAGGTTTTAATAGATGACTTAATTATTAATTTAAGAAATTCTAGCCTTAGTTCTGGTAAGAGTGTTTTGTTTTATTTTTGTTTTTGTTACTAATGGGTACTTTATTTTACCAAATGTTTTTCGTGCATTTATGTATTTTATCATGTGTTTTTCTCCTTTGATCTGTTAAACTTTTAATGTGCTATTTGTGCCTTTCTTTTTTCTTCTAAGCAAGCATTTTTCTACTATATTAATCTTTTTAAAAAAGCTACATTCGAGTTTGTTAAGTCTCTCTATTTGCTTTCTGTCACTTTCTGTACTTTTTGTCTTTTATCTTCTTAAGAACTGATTTTTCCCCTTTTTTACTAATTAGAAATTTTTAGTTTATTATTATCAAAATCCCACAAGTTGATATGCAGTGTTTTTATTGTCATCTTGTTCTAAATATGTGCGTATAATTACGGATGGTCAGTTTCTACTTTATATTATCACTCTTCATCTGTATGTGTTAGCTTTTCTCCCCTGGATATACCTCCTTCAGGTGTGTGACAGTTTCTTAAATAAATAAGTGAAAAAAATGAATTAATTTTGTTAAGTTAGAAATGCCAAATGAACTGCTGTAAGACTAGAAAGTCAAGTGTTTACGGTAGATTATAGTGTAAAGAAGCAAATCACTGAGGTACGAATTGGCTGTGTGTTACCATGTGACTTCTTCATCCTCAATGGGATCATCCCACCCACAAATAATATTTGTGAACAAAAATGTTTATCTTCTCTTTTTTTCTCCTAGATTACTCAGAAATACCAACTTCATAAAGTCACTGCTTATCTTTTAGAAAAGAAAGGAGATATTCATGGCGCCTTCTTAATAATGTTAGAGGTAACATTTTACTACATTTGCTTCATCTTATTTCTTTTATCTGTCCCTCTAACCATTCGTCAAGCCATTTTAATTTTTTATGTTTCAAAGTTAGTTGCAGACAATAGTGCATTTTACCTCTGCATATTTTTATCATGCATGTCATTGACTAGTTTAGTATTTCTTTGTGGTACTTGTTTTTAAAGGTACAATTTACATACCTTTAAAAAGTGTAACGTAAAACACACATGCAGTGTGCCATTTGATGAGTTTTTAACAAATGTCTACATCTATGTAACCCAAGTCCCTAACAAGATAGAGCTCACTACCTTCACCCCAGAAAGTTCCCTTCTGCTCCTTCCTAGTCAGTTACTGCTCCCATCTCCCCACCCTCTCAGAGAAAGCCACTCTTCTGGGTTTTTTCACCATCTAGTAGCTATTATTTTGTGTAATTCTTCTTTCACTCAGCAAAATATTTTTGAGGTTTATCTCTGTTATGGCGTTTTTTTAGTACTTTTGTCCTTCTTTTGCTGCGTGGTATTTAATTGTGTGGATGTACATTGAATTGTTTATCCAGTCTCCTGTTGATGGATACCTGGGCTTTTTCTGGTTTTTAGCTGTTATGAATAAAGCTGCTATGATCACTCTTGTACAGGTCTTTTTGTACACAAATGTTTTCATTGCCTTTGAGTAAATACAAAGGAATGGAATTGCTGAGTCATGAGAGAGTTGTATAAGAAATTGTCAGACCTCTTTCCAAAGTGGTTGTACTATTCTCACCAGTTTATGTGTAATAAAGGTGACCAGATTTTAACATTGGTAAAGTGGGACACCATTGAGGGGGAGGCTGGGGTCAGGGCCTGACAATAATGCAAACTTTGATAAGCAGTTCTCAATAATCAGTTCTCAACAATTACTTGTTATTATTAAAGTTTAACATTATAAAATTAACAAAAATAATATAAAACGCATATCCTGGCGAAATAGCCACATGGCAACTAAAAACCATATATTCCCTTCCTGTTCTCCCATGTTCCCTAGCTTGTTGTGCATTCTTTCCAAAAATCGGGGCTTTTTTAAAATGACGCAGGACAAATTGTTAAAAATCAGGACTGTCCTGCCAAAAGTGGGACATCTGGTCACCTTACTCTGGGTGGGGTGGGGGGGCTACTTATTTGTTTCAGACAGTTTTGTTCCTTCTGAGCTAATTGTCCTTGCCTAGAAGCAAGGGAGGGAGCCAGTCTCCTTCTGATACCTTGCCCAGGAGGGGAATAGGGAGTTTACATTCGCCTTTTCATTTCCAAATGGAGTTATATTAACCTCTTCATTCCCAAATGGAGTTATATTAACCTTTTCAGCAGCCCAACGTATATTCCCTTCCCATTCTCCCGCTGTTCCCTAGCTTGTCATGCAGTCTTTCCAAAAATTGGGATTTTTTTAAAACATTGCAGACACGGGACAAATTGTTAAAAATCGGGACTGTCCCACCAAAAGCAGGACGTCTGGTTACCTTATGTATAATAGGTTTTTGTATAAGAGTTTTGCTTGCTCACCATTCTCACCAGTGCTTTCTGTTCAGTAAATTTTTAAAAACTTTTTGCATCTAAAAAAATTATTGTAAAACATACAATATAAAGACTACCATATTAGCCATTTTTAAGTATGTAGTCAGTTATGTTAACTATAGTCATATTATTTTACCATTGTCACCACCACCATCCATTGTTTTTTTGTTTTTGTTTTTGTTTTTTTTGAGACAGAGCCTCAAGCTATCCCCCTGGGTAGAGTGCCATGGCATCACAGCTCATAGCAACCTCCAACTCCTGGGCTCAAGCGAGTCTCCTGCCTCTGCCTCCCAAGTAGCTGAGACCACAGGCGCCCGCCACAACGCCCTGCCATTCTTTTGGTTGCAACCATCATTGTTGTTTGGCGGGCCCGGGCTGGGGATCATCCATTGTTAACATACTTTCAGCCTCCCACTCTGAAACTCTGTACCAATTGAACAATTACTCCCCATTCTCTGACCTACCTCTGATTCCTGGAAACCACCATTCTGCTTTCTGATTCTGTGAATTTAGCTACCTCCATGTTCTTCATGTAAGCAGAATCAAATAGTATTTGTCTTTATTTTGGTAGCAGGTCTTCAGGGTTCATCAGTGTTGTAGCACATACTAGAATTGTTTTCCTTTTTAATACTGAATTATATTCCATTATATGTAAGTATTCCATCTTATTTGCCCAGTAATCCTTCAGTGGACAGCTGGGTTGCTTCCACCTCACTGTGGATAATCCTGCAGTGAACATGGTTATACAAATATCTTTTTGAGTCTCTGCTTTTATTTTTGGGAGATGTATACCCAGAAGTAGAATTGCTGGATCAAAGAGTAATTCTATTTTTATTTTTTGAGGAACTGCCATACTATATTCCATAGCAGCTGTAACATTTTACATTCCTACCAGTAATATGCAAGGATTCCAATTTCTCTACATTCTTGCCAACACGCTTATTTTCTGGTGTTTTTTTTTTTTCTTTTTAATAGTAGCCATCCTAATTGGTGTGAAATGGTGTATCAGTTTTTTAATATTGTCATCTTTCTAGGAATAGATTAGACGTATCCTATTTATGTCAAAAAAATGTTCTATATTAGCTTCTAGTTTGTTTATAGCCACATGGTTCTAAAACAGGCCAGGAAGAATAATCAGCAGAGGCTTTGTGTAGGCGCCTAATCTCCTTTAATCTGTAATTACCCTGACATCTCTTTTTTTCCTTGCCATTTGTTGAAGATATCACGTACCTAGTTATAAAGAATAAGTAAAAGTATTTCTGGTATAGATGAGAGAAGGAGAAGCAGGAGATTCCCTAGGAGAGTGTTTTCAACCAGTTTTCCAAGAGAAGGTCTTTAATGTGCTGCAAAAATTTTTAAAGATCACATAAATAAATTATTTTCAAAAGAATTTCAAAGTACAGTAAATATATTCTTTTTTTTTTAACTCCTTTTGTTGATCTACATAATTTAAGTGTGCTGTGGAAGTTTACAGGTTTAAGTGTGCTGTGAGATACCAAAAAAAAAGGTTGAAAAACACTGCCCTACGTGTGGGAATACAAAGAAATATGGACCACTGGAGAGCACCAGTAGCTTTTCTAGGGCTCAGCTATACAGTACATCAGCATGTCAGGCTAGAAACACGCTATAAGCAGATATGGACAGATTTTATAAGACACACTAAAGAATTGTGGCTTATGCTCTTGTCACTTGGGATCGACTGAAGTTGTTAAGCAAGGCTTCATGTTGTTAGCTTCATAAAGACTGCTCTGGAGACTGGGATGCTGGGGGCCAGGATGAAGAGAAGGGAGAGAAAAAACTGAAAACAGAGAAACTTGCCACAGTGCAAATCAATGCAGGCTTGAAGTGGGTGTGGCAGTGGTGATGGAGAGAGGAGGAGAGTGGATTAAAGACGTTAATGATCATTTGCATATTGTACAAGGTGAGGGAGCAAGAATAGTTGATGATTTTAGCTTATTATTTATGATTTAAAATTCTATCACATTTAGCCTATAAGGAACCCCAAGAAAAGGAACAAATTTTAAATAGAAGGTATAAGTGTCAGTTATAGTGTACATTAAGAAGCCATTGGAATATTAAGGGTGTCAAACAATCTAGAATTTAATGAAACAACATCCAAGCCTATGCCCTATACTGTGGTGATAGACATGTCATGTGTTTTATTCCCACCTACCTAAGCCATGCCCTTTCCTCACAATTCAGTATGAGTTTTATTCTTTTATCCAAGGCATTCAGGGGTAGGGAACCTTAAGGCTTCAGGTTCCCTAATCCTGACCCTCATTACTATGCCTAAAAATTGTCAGTGATGACTGTGATGGCATAATAGAAGCAGAAGCAGGCAGAATAAGTACCATTTTGTCTTTTGGGTACCTTTCCACACAGCTGATTATAGTTTATATGTATATATATATAGGGTTCACTTCCGAATTATAGTAAAGGACCATTCGTAATAACCTTGTGGGCTGGGGGGGGGGTTACTTTTAAAATATGTTAAGTCAAAGGCCATTGTGGGAAGATGACTTAAGGCAGGCATTCATCCTTGGCAACACAGTGGGTCCCCGTCTCTGCAAAAATACATACGGGTATTTATATGTTTGGTGGGCAGAAATGTAAAGTGTTCCTTTTAATTCTTGTTAAAGATAAACTCTTTTTATCTCCTTAGCAACTACAGAGCAAACTTCAAGAGGTAACACATCAAAGTGAAAGTAAGTTCTTTAGTGTAGTTTATAATTTTTTCCACCCTGTACCTCATGTTTTAAAATATGTTGTTTAGGCTGGGTGTGGTGGCTCACGCCTGTAATCGTAGCACTCTGGAAGGCTGAGGCAGGTGGATTGTCTGAGCTCGCGGGGTTCAAGACCAACCTGAACCAGAGCAAGACCCCACCTCTAAAAATAGTCAGGTGTTATGCTGGATGTCTGTAGTCCCAGCTACTTGGGAGGCTGAGGTAAGAGAATTGCTTAAGCCCAAGAGTTTCAGGTTGCTGTGAGGTATGACGCTATGGCACTCTACCAAGAGCAACAAAGTGAGACTCCGTCTCAAAATGCATAAATAAGTAAATAAATAAATAAAATATGTTGTTTAATAAGGTGAATTTATTAATACATTGGCATATCTACATAATTACTATTTATCCATTTCAATATGAATCCAAATTCAAGAGTTCATAACAATATCATATAAACTGCTATAGCTTTGTGATGCTAATTGTGAATGGAGTAAAATATACAGAAAATTAGGTACTATTCATCAGTTAAGTTATCTTTTTGGTTATTCTTTTGTACTTATGGTTTGGTTATATTTAAATGAGTTACTGCCAAAAATTATTTTAGGATTATTTCAATGTGTCAAACTAATAGCAAATTAGCCAGTTTTTTATAATGAATTTACATCATTTTAATGCAAAATAGTGAAACTTGACAGTTTAGAATCTTGAATGGCTTTGTCACAGACACATGGATTCCACTGACTACCTTCTGATTCTTCCAGCTCCCTAAACTGAAAATCTATACCCATTAGGCAATAACTCATCCATTTGCCTTCCCTCCTAGTCACCACCAGCCCAGGTCCCTGGCAGCCGTCATTCTACTTTGTGTTTCCACCATTCCTTTTCTGAATTTGATTACTCTGAGTATCTCATATGAGTGCAGTCAGACAATGTTTGTTTTATGACCAGCCTGTTTCACTTAGTGTAAGATTTGTGACAGAATTTCTGTCCTGTTGAAGGCTGAGAAATATTCCATCATGTGTGTTACTGTGTCTAGTTCATTCATCTTTTGATGGTTACTTGGGTTTCTTCTACTGTTTGGCCACTGTGAGTAAAGCTGCTGCGGACATGGGCATACAAAAATCCCTTCAAGACCTGGGTTTCAATTCTTTGGCATAGGTAGCCACCAATGGGATTGCTGGATCAAGTAGTAATTCTATTTTTAATTTTTTGAGGAACTTCCATACTATTTTCTGTAGTGACTGCATCATTTTACATTTCTACAAGTAGCACACAAGGGTTCCAGTATCTTCACATCCTTGCCAACACTTTTTTTCTGGTTGTTTTTTTTTTTAATAGTAGCGATCCTGATAGTTGTGAGATAGTATCTAATTATAGATTTGATTTGCATTTCTCTAATGATCAGTGATGTTGAGCACCTTCCCTTTTTTTTTGGCTATTTATCTTCTTTGGAGAAATACCTGTTCAAGTCCTTCGCTCATTTAGTCAGGTGGTTTGTTTTCATATTTCTTGACAGTTTCGAAATTGCTCTCCTGAAAGATCAGGGATTACATGACAGGTGATTTTTATTTTTAGGTAATCTTACCTCTTTGACATATGTTTCTTTTGTCTACACATTTCCCTAATTCTCTATAGATTTTTTGATGGTTGTGTCATAGATGTTATAGTCTGTATTGTGTCTTGATCTTTTCGCATTATTATATAGAATCTTCTTGGAACCTCAGTAAACACTCGATTGACTTTTCTGTATTGATAGAGACTTGGACTATATTGATTGTCCACATAGACACTTAATTATTATTTTATACAATCAGTATGGGTTCAATCATTTAGATAGATTTGTTGCATTTTATGACATTTTATTTTTAAATTTAGTGTTATAAGGTCAGCTTTTCCAGATAATACATGAAAGACAGAGGGAAAATTAAGATTACTTCCCCAAAAATCACTACAATGATTCATAGGTAGTATGTCTAGAGATGCTGTTGTTTTGAATTCCAATGAGGATAAATTTTCTAGTAATAGTATCATGTCTGCCATGTACTTTCAGGGTTAGTTTTGGCAGCATACTTGAGAATTTTTGGAGGATTTGCTAATCATAAGACGTTGTGCTTAGTTACTATGGGCTGTACACAGACTACTAAAGAACTACAGTCTCATGAAGGAAACAGATATATAAGTAAAAACTTTTTTTTTTTTTTGAGACAGAGTCTCACTCTCTCACCCTCAGTAGATTGCTGTAGCGTCGTAGCTCACAACCTCAATCTCCTGGGTTCAAGCAATCTTGGTTCTGCCTCATGAGTAGCTGGGACTACAGGCATCTGCCGCAACACCAGCTAGTTTTCTTCTTATTTTTAGTACAGACAGGGATCTCAATCTTGCTAAGACTGGTATTGATTCCTGAGCTTAAGCAATCCCCACCTCAGCCTCCCAGAGTGCTAGGACTATAGGCGTGAGCCATTGGAGCCCAGCCTCTTTTCTTTTTTTTCCAGTCATAGTGTCACTCTCAACTCTTGGGCTCAAGCAATCCTCTTGCCTCAGCCTCCCAAGTAGCTGGGAAATATAAGTGCCCATTACAACTCCTGGCTAATTTTAGAGACAGAGTCTCACTCTTTCTTAGGCTGGTCTCAAACTCCTGAGCTCAGGCAATCCTCCCTCCTCAGGCATGAATTATCATGCCCATCCTAAATAAAAACTTTTAATGCAAGTGGAATGGAATGTTATAAAAGGTACCATGAGAGTGGGAAAGGAGTATGGATACTTAGGGAACTATTTGTTACCCAGGAATCAGAGTTTTTTGGGAGACATGCAGAAAGAGTGGAAGGATGAGTAGGTGTTTGATAGACAAAAGCAGGGAAAGGATGTCTAGGCTGAGGGAGAACATCAGCATGAAAGTGCCTGGCCAGTAACCTCAGGGAGTAAGAAATAATCTGAGCACAGTTAAATGAGCCTGAATCTTTACTGTTTTCTTCATGTCAGGGACTTGCTTCTTACATTCGCTTTTTAAGAATTAGGAATTTTTAATGTTTTTTGTTGTAGTGAGTGATCTGGACATTAAATGTCTTAGAAGAGTTTGTTGCAGTAGCACGATGAGATGATTAGGAGCTTTGCCAGGGTAGAAGTTGTGTGTGTTATGTGAGTGTGGAAAGTAGAATGAACAAAAATTGTAGTTTATTTGAATGTGTGGGATAAAAGAGAGGAAGTTTCAAAGATGATTTGTAAACTGGTTGACTCAGAGATGATGACTCCGTTAACTTAGTTTGGAAAGGGGAAAGGAGAAGCAAATTTGAAATTAGAAAAATAAGTTGGATTTTGCACATGTGAAGGTCAAAGTGGGCCCAGGCGTGGTAACTCACACCTGTAGTACTAGCACCCTGGGAGGCCGAGGCCAGTGGATTGCCTGAGCTCATGGATTCGAGACCAGCCGGAACCAGAGCAAGACCCTGTCTCTAAAAATAGCCGGGTGTTATAGCAGGTGCCTGTAGTCCCAGCTCCATGGGAGGCTAAGGCAAGAGAATCTCTTGAGCCCAAGAGTTTGAGGTTGCCGTGAGCTATAATGCCACAGCACTTTCCTGAGGGCAACAAAGTGAGACTCTGTCTCAAAAAGAAAAAAAAATTCTATAACATTTGGCCTATTAATGAGATGAATGTCCAGGGTCATTAGAAAATTCAACATGCAAATTGTGAACAGAATAAAGGCTGGAGGTGTGTATTCTAAGTTATTAACAAAGGTGTGAGAATTGATACTATAAAAATGTCCGGAATCATTGAAAAAAGGAAAAGAGAAAAGGGCCTCAGGTAGCATCTTGAGGGAAGACCCACATTTAAGAAATAGAGGAAGAGAAAGGTGAAGGATAATCTCTCCACTCACTAACCCACAGACAGATGATTAGGGACTTTTTCATAGCTAACATATATTGAAATGTTGAATATGATGTGCTCTGTATGTACTGTGTATTTAATTGATTTAATTCAACTGAATTTTAATCACTTTTTAGTGTTCCCAGGAGTATAAGACTCCTAAAGTAATGTCAATGTCAAACATTTATATGGGAAACTCCTATTACATAGAATGACCCTGTTTTTAATCTACTAAACCTTGGTATCAGGTTTTATGGATGATTATATAATGGAAAACGAAAATGATGCAGATTTAAAAAGGAATTTATTTTTTCACAGAAACTCTGAGATTATCCTTAATACATCCTTACATGATGTTTATACTTTTTCTTAATCTAGATACCAAAGAGGATCCCTCACTGAAGGATGTTGAAGATACTATGGTAGAGACAATTGCTCTTTGCCAGAGAAATTCTCATAATTTGAACCAGCAGCAGCGAGAGGTAGGAGAATGACTATTTAGACATTTAAAAGCCTCTTGTCTGAAACTAGGAATTAATTCTACTTCCACTGCCCTCTCAGTCACCTGAGTTTAATTCAACTGAATTGTAATCACTTTTTAGTGTTCCCGGGAGTATGACTCCTAAAGTTATTAAGAAGAGTGTGTGGCCTCTTTGTTCTTACAAAAGGCTTTATGTTCTTAGATCTGACTAAGCTGCAAAAATGAAGGTGCATGAATACTAGATTTCTCTGTTCTCTTTGGAGTAAGAGTTTGTGTATTCCATGTAGTGTTACCATTGATGTGTCGTCCATTTATTGTCTTTCAATTCCCTGTGGGTGAAAGTGAGCAGGAACAACAGAAGGAAAACTCTCAAGAGATGCAGAGAAAGCTGAGAAAAGGTCAAGGAAGGGGCAGTGCCTGTGCCTCAAGAAGTAGGGCACTGGCCCCATATACCCAGGGTGGTGGGTTCAAGCCCAGTCCAGCCAAAACTGGAAAAAAAAAAAAAAAAGGAAAGGTCAAGGAAGGCTATGATACAGTAGTTCTCAGCCTTGGTCATATGTTAGCATAACCTAGGGAGCTTTGAAAAATTGCATTGCTCAGGCTATACCCCAGATCGATTAAAGTCTCTATTCTGGGGCCTAGACATTAGTATGTTGTAAGGCTCCATACGTAATTCTGATGTACAGCCAAGGTGGAACCACTGCTTTAACAGATCCCAGATGACAAGGGAAGAAATCAAGGATGTATAGTTGGGCACCAGGTGCAGGAGGGAGTTACAGAAGTGAAGCAGAAACTAAGCCGGTGAGATGTGATTTGACAGTTATATTCTGTAGTCAGTTTAGAAAGTTAAGTTATATCATGATATGGCTTAATACCTCTTTGCCTGCCCTTTGGGCTTGGGCCACTGACTTACCACTGCCCAGACACTTGCCATTGCCTGGGTTTTTGAAATGGGAAACAGGGTTAATTTTTTATATATATTTAACTATGCTTGTTATAATGAAAATAATAAATCTTGATATATTTTCTGTTTTTATGAGATGGGTAAGTTTCTCCTTGAAGTTTCTCTCAAGGAGTCTTCAGGATTACAAATTATAAAAATTCTTTAGAGTATAAATTGTGTAAGACAAATTTATATATGGATGTGAAATTTTTTTTGTGAAGTGGTACCCACTCGGCATTTTTTAAAATTTTGGAAAGAGGTTTGGAAAATACCCAAGGAACTAAAAGTAGACCTACTATTCGATCCTGCAATTCCTCTACTAGGCCCCCAAATCACTTTATAACAAAGATATTTGCACCAGAATGTTTATGGCAGCCCAATTCATAATTGCCAAGTCATCGAAGAAGTTCAAGTGCCCATCGACCCATGAATAAATTAATAAATTGTAGTATATATATGCCTGAAACTGAACACACCCCTCTTTCTTGTAGGCCTTGTTTGAACTGCAAGGTCCAGAGGAGGGAGATAGTCAGAACTTGAGGCTGGCACTCTGACTGTTGGCTTTTCCTAAACAGCCTAGGGGCCAAGATAGCAAGTGTCTTCTCAGTTTCTCTGGGCCTAGAATAGCACAGGAAGGACCTAAACATCTCTGTGCCACTTGCCAGTCTCGTGTTTGGCATGTTAAGCAGAGGTGACATCTGGGTTCACCTCAGGTGAAAATCTGTTTTTAAAATATAACTTGCACATAAGCTCTTTCCTATTTAGTGGGCTGAGAAGATGCCCTTGGGTAGGGCCTCAATTACCTCAACCTTGCTGAGGAAGGCTAGAGCTTGTTTCTCCCCAGGGCCAGGCCAGGCAGGAAGGCTACAGCAGGACTGCTATGGGGAGCACCCCTGCTGCCCTCTCCCATTGACCAGAGATAGACAATGCCCCAGCAGAGGGAGCACCTCTGCCCAGTGTCTGGCCACACTTGGCCAGCCTAAAGCACTCAGAAACCAAGACCTTCCCATTTTCTCCTCCACATATGGTGTTGAGACTCCCCACTGAAATGCAATTAAAGCAATTGAAATAAATTAAATTAAAAGATAGAGCAAGGTGTTAGACAGGTGAAAAGAATATAATAAAATGAGCTTCCAGTGCCAAAATGAGTCAGAGAAGTAGCACAAACTTCCCTGCTCTTCCTGTGTTTCTCCCTATTGGGAAGGCATTAAGGTCTGAGCCCCCTGGTCATGCAGAGCTTTGGATGTAGTGTGGGAGAATGGAAGCATAGAAGGTGAGCTGTACATGTATGTAATTTCATGTCATATAAAGTGATGATACTTCATAGCATTTAATCATATAATTCAAGGTTTGTGAAGTAGGAAGAATACAGTAGTTTTATCTATCAAGTGCTCAGGGCATCTCTCGCCTTATGAAAATCGCACTGGAATCAGTATCATTTTTGATGTCCTTTTTATCTGGAGGATACTATAGACAAGAACTTGAGGTTAGAC
Source organism: Galagoides demidoff (assembly GCA_963574575.1). Lineage (NCBI taxonomy): Eukaryota > Metazoa > Chordata > Mammalia > Primates > Galagidae > Galagoides > Galagoides demidoff. The sequence continues at coordinate 78,609 of CAUYQV010124551.1, forward strand.
TCTAACTGGGTAATTCAGGTAAGGTATGTGTATACCCACTTAGTATAGATCAGAATTGTCAAATTAGAAATGTGCTGGGAATCTTGTTTAAAATGCACATTTTGATTCAGTTGGCAAGAGCTTCTGCATTTTTAATACATGTGATGTTGGTGTTGCTGGTTGTTGGGCCACCCTGAGTGGCAAGTGCACAAACTTTGTTGTAGAGAAATATTTAGAGAGAGCCACTGGAGAGCACTTCCATGATATGTTAATCAAGGGAAAGTATTGTTTTGTTGTTATTTCTCAGTATGTTTCTAGCTAGAGGGCAGGGAATAAAGAAATGAAGACATTGACATAATAGATATAATATATTTCTGCTAAGAGAAAAGACGTGATGAAGATGACCCAGCAGATGAATGGAGACCTCAAATCTGAAAGTTACTCTGCAAAATAGGCATTTTAAATGGGGACAGAGGGAGGCTAGAGGGCATTAGATGGGTAACAATGCATTTAATGAGAAAATATGAGAGAACTCACTGCAGATAGATCCAGCAGATTTGCACTCAGAGGTAAGATTAGGTTCCAGAGATCCCTAGAAGTGGGAGGGAGTGCTGGACTTGGGACAAACCACAGTAACCCATTTCATTGTTCCATAACTGTCAGGCATTAGAGATCTGTGTTGCATTAATGTCATTTAATCAGAAATTAATTTAAATATACAAGCATTGACTACTATTTTAAGAAATACCTATTTTTTTCTATAAAATAGCTATTTTATAGAAATAGAAATGTACTCAGCCCTACTATGAAACCAATATATAAGCACCCACACTTCCATATGAAAACTATAACCCAACTACAGCCCAAAATGAAGGGGGAAAGGGGGGGAGGATGGGTGGAGGGAGAGTAATTGGTGCAACCATACCTATAGTGCATTTTAAAAGGGTACATGTCAAATCTACTAAATGTAGAGTCTAAATATCTTAACAATTAAGAAAGTGCAGTGAAGGCTATGTTAACCAAATAATGAAAGTATTTCAGATTGTATATAAAACCAACACACTGTACTCCATAAATGCATTAATGTACACAGTTATGACTTAATTTAAAAAATTATTCAAGTGTAGAAATATTAACTTTGACTAAAATTAATGAAATTTTTACACACACTCCACAACACTCTTTATGGTACAGTCCTTAAGACAATTGCAGATGTAATTATAGGCAATATCATTTAACAGAATTTAATGGAAAAGAGAAGAAAATCAGTCCCAGGAATGCATGAAATGTGGGTGATATAGCATCTTGTGTCTTTGTGTGTGTGTGTGTGTGTGTTTGTATGTATCAAATACAAACGCACAAGTTAACCTGTGCACATAAATGCTCATTTAGGGAAACTTTAGAGATTGTTGTTCTATATTCAAAATCTGGAATTTACCAGCACAATTTGTTTTCCAACTTGCAATCACTTCAAAGAACACATAATACAACGTGGTGGATGATATTAGTCTTGTAAGTGTCAGACCTCCTTACGTTACTTCTACAAGGAAAGGATTTGGAAGATAGCTAAGGGGGAAACAAAAAATATGAACTTATGGTATCTTAAAAGGGACTAGCTATTATCCTGCCTAGGATTTCCATTCCAATGGAAGGGTACATAGGAAGATCACTTGCTGACCAAATGATAACTTTGTTGTTGTTGTTTTTTTAAATCTTCTTATAAGAAATAGCTCAGTATTGCGATTATTTTAAATCTTTATTTTTATAAAAGACAAAGACATTGCTTAAGATAGATGTCATCTATTTCAATCTAGAAAATATTCATCTGACTGCATGTCAAAGTTTTTTTTAAACATACAAATTCCATTAATATTGTATTACATATAATCTATAATCCTACTTATGATTCTTCTTCTTTAAGATTTACATGAGTTTGGGAGAATTGCTTATTTTTTTATATTATTAAAATTCACTAATTTTTAAACTTAAAAAAGACAAAATAGCTATTAAGTCATTAAGATATAGAAATAGTCATTAAACCATTAATGTGATATGTCCAGTAAACTAATTTTAGAAAAGATAGAATTATACAGGTTATTTCTTAAATTTTTTGTTATTTTCAATTAATTTTCCATTCATCTTGAATTATGGAGGTTATTAATAAAAATTGTAGTAATTTTATGGTATTCATTTTCTCCTTTTTGATAAATATTTTAATAATGACAGATTATTTTATATAATTTCTCCATTATATCCTATATAATTCTTGACTGAGTCAATGAAGAGTCTTTAAAATGACAAAACCAGAGGACATAAGAATTGTAGTCCTATTCTTAGTTCACATGGGCATGAGAAAAATGTGAATATTTTTCTCCACTGTTATTCTACAAGTATATATACATGCTTGCTGATTAAAAACACAAAATGCAGTATATGTTCAACTAAATTTTGATCACAATTGTATCCTTCCTAAATAACATGACAAACTGAAGAACTTACAGTGTAATGGTATAAATGATTTTGAGGTGCTGCTCTGAAGATATATCATAGGCTTCTACCATCAGCCTTGTCATTTATCTTTTAGGGTTATGGTTTGTTCCTCTGATGAAACATCACTGCTCACATGAAACGTTCAGTTTTCTATTTGAATTTTCTTATTTGAAACATAATCTTTCTTTTGAAATCTTAGCTGCTTATTGTATTAAACCTATATTCCTATTTTTCTTCTACTTATTTCTGTCACATTTCTGTCAGCAGCATGAAAATAATAATAACATAGTATGATCCAAAACCCAAAGTAATTAAATTATTTTCTTACTCGAGGATTCAGCTCAATAGGAACTTTCCATGAATGTATGTTTGGCTTTGTCATATTTACATTTCTACTGTCATTTTCATTGATTATATGTGTCTTTTGTTTTTTAGCATATTTTAAGAGACATCATCCATTGAAGGTAATAACATTCATTTTTTTCATCTGGAATTATTCACGGCCCATTGTGTGCAATATTCATTATTGATGATACAATTTGTTTTAAAGGCTATTCGGAGTACTATTAACAGGACAGTTTCCAGTCTGAAGAAAACAGTAGGAAGGAAGAATGTGAAAACATCCAGATCAGGTAATTGTTTTTTTCTTTCATAAAAATCCTTTCATTGCAATACAGCATTTAAAGGTTATATAGCCATGTTTACTATGAATTATTTCTATTAAAATATCTGTTAGAAAAAATATCAAAGTGTTACTAATAACAAATGTTAACATTTAAAAAAATTCCATAGGCCACAACCTTTTAATATGCATAAAATACCCCTTTAAAAGACTTTAAGTGTAACTGTACACCAGGAAACTTTTAGAAAGTTACTTACTGTTCACTGAGTCTTATGGAAATTAAGTTTTAAAAATACATTTGTTAGCTGTCTTCTATTTTGAAAAACCTTTTTACACTGTATACTAGATGATCATCCTTACTCTTTTCCAGTGAGTAAAACAAAAACTCAGTAAATATTCTTTTAAGATTGTTCTTGTTCTAACATATTTTGTGTATATCAAGCAGGGGATTCATAATAATAAAAGCAGCAATATGAGAAAAATTAAATGGTCGTTTCATATTTACTGAATAAAGTCATTGTGACAACCGTACACAAGTTGCGGTGACTTTCTCCCATCATTTCTAATGGAAGGAAGGGAAGGTGGGAGAGAAAGCAAAGAGAGAGAGGAAGGGAGGGAGGAAAGAACGTATAGGAAAAATGAAGCAGGAAAAAGGAAAAAATAAGCAAAGGAAAAGAGAAAGAAAGAAAATGCTACAGGTTCATTTTTTCCCCCTTGCCTTTATTTATTTTGTATTCATTTTTTTTTTTAATTTTACTGTGGGGAATCATGGAGGCTACAAAGAACCAGGTTATGCTGCTTGCATTTGTGAGGTAAAGTCCCTCTTATAATTGTGTCCCGCC